>JAOPSE010000024.1:5525913-5807704 GCA_029449295.1 Zea luxurians | reverse complement strand
GATACTTTGGCGGGGGAGTCGCTCGTGTCCCGGGGACGGAGGAGGTCCCCGAGCCGGAGGGCGAGTTGGTTGTGTTCGAGGCATTCTTTGCCGCTGGTCTTCGCCTGCCTGCGCACCGATTTGTGGGTGAAGTCTTGCGCAGGTTTAACGTTCAGATCCATCAGCTTACTCCGAACACCGTGGTGGCTCTGTCGAAGTATGTCTGGGCGACGACTTCGTATGGCAGACAACCATCAGTTGAAGTCTTCGCAAAGAACTATTGCCTGCACTGGCAGAAGAGGATGATTGGGAATGAAGTTGCCCAGTTTGGGTCTTGTACATTTACGCCGAATACCGGCAAGACCACGATGGAGGTAGTGGAGTTGGTCCCTTGCGCCCGCAACAAGTGGGGCAATTCAAGAGTTTTGGTTCTATGTCGCGGAGGGTACCGTCGAAGACCATCCGGGGCTCCCCGTGTCCGAGATGTGCTCACATTTCTATTCAGCCTACCCGTCGTTTGAAGTGGCGGAGGAGGACGCGGACGAAGGGGCCCTTCGGTGTGCCGTCGGCTTGAGTAGCGGGCGTGATTTGGTTGAGGAGTTTGTGGCTTATGGGGTATGGCCTTTGGCTCATGGCTAGGCGTTGGGCGAAGTATGCCCTCGACAGATGCCTTCCCATGGTGGGAAGCTGGTGCGAAGTCCCGCCTTCGCGCTGGATTTGCATGGCCGCGACCCGGCCACCTTTGTGTGTGAGGCGGAGAATGGGGCGGTGCGGATCGTTGGTCGTTACGTGCCGAAGACGGAGGGGCAGCGTAGCTGGGATATCCGCGGGTCGAATGACCGCTTGAATAGGGTTTTTGAGCTGAATCGTCTGCCGTATGGCGGTTATCCTGGCCAAGACGATGTGGATCGTCGTGGGAAGAAGCCGGTGGTAGAGACTGGAGACGACCCCGCGCCGGCGGCCGCTCCGTCCTCTAAGAAGAGAAAATTAGGTACTGCTATGGGAAGATTTGGGGTTTCCGAAGGTTTTGCTAGAGAATTGATGAGGACATGCGCGGACCCGGGGGAAAGGATGTCTTCGCCCGAGCTCCGGGAGTCTTCGGCGCGAATGCTGAGGGTTACCGGGGGTTGGTGGCCTAAGAATGTTCCTGTCCCCCGCGCGGCCGGCGAAGACTTTTTTACATCTCGCATGGTTTGTCATTGGAAGGTGTTTCCTTACGGGGGTTGGTGGCCTAAGAAGCGCCAGGCGGTCGTCAGGCTTCATGAGGCCAGGCCGAAGCGGCAGCGGGGTGCTGCGAAGGCTACTGCCCCTGGCGGAGGCCAGCCGCCGCTGGCGGCGAAGTCGGCCGTCCCTGCATCCAGCAGGGCGCCGGAGGCTGCGAAGGTGGCTGCCGCCGGCGGCTCGAAGTCGGCGAAGGCTGCCCCTGCGATCAGCAGGGTGCCGGATATCGCGAAGGTGGCCCGAGGGTTGCCGCCGCCGGGCAAGCGTGTCACCGACTTCGCCACCGACATCAGTGTGGACGATTACCTTGTTGGTAAGCCATTGGCGCGAGTTTTTTTAACGTTGTTGATACGTCGCAGGGTCGGACGAAGGCCGACTTCTCCTTGTTCCGTCTGCTGCGGCGACCACGGCGGCCGCAGAAGCGCCAAGGGCGAAGGGCGGTGCTGTTGGTGCCGGCGGCGAGATACCGGCACTCACTGCCATCATGGAAGAGGCGGGTGCCGTGTCCCGCCGGCTGAAGGAGCTGAAGGAGGCGCTAAGTCAGGTATGCTGAGCTAGACTTCAGTTTTTTACCAGCTTTGCTGGGGCTGTGGTCTTATGTGTGTTTTGCAAGCGGTTGATTTCGCTGACCGCACGGCGTCGGGTGCCCTGACGGCGGTTGTGTCTGCCGAAGTCGAGGGACTTCGGACGCAACATGCTGACGCCGTCCGGGAGAAATCGGCCGCCGACAGCAGATGTCGTAAGCTGGCGGATAAGGTGGCCGCGCTGGAGGGTGAAAGGACAGACCTCCGGCGCCAACTGGCGGAAGAAAAAGGAGGGAGGCTAATGAGGCCCTTGCCAAGGCGCAAGCTGCGCAGGCGGAGGCCAACTTGGCGCGGGCGGAGGGGAGTCTTTCCAGGCAACGTGCCGAGGAGTTGGAGGGGCGGCTCACCGCACTGCAGGCTCAAGTGGAGAGGGCCGAGGCTTCGACGCGCTCGGAGGCTGAGCGGACACGCAAGCAGCTTGTGGACTCATACCATGAGCTGGGCGCGCGGACTGCTGACTTCGAAGTGCCGGATCGCGAGCCCGGACTTCGCTGCTTCGAGTGGATACAAGAGGAGCTGCTGGCTCTCCCCACTATTGTGGAGGGTTTTATGTCCTACGCCTCCCTGGTCACCTGCGAGGGGGCGATGAACGCGCTATCCCGCGAAGGGTGCCAGCACTATTGTGAATCATCTAGGCCCCTTTGGTGATGTTTTGGTAATTAATGGCAACTGCTTGTGGGCTAACGATTCTTGGAGAAATAAGAATGCAGGGATGGACCACATAGAACAGGAGATATTGGAATCATAAACATTGGTTGTGGATTAGATGAAGGCAAAGGTATAATATAGGTTTTGTTTTTGCCGGTCTTGAGAAGTTTAGAGAAGATACCTGACCGGATTAGTAGGCTAGATAGCCGTACTATTAAGAGGGGTAAATGACTTTGATCTGTGTGAAACTTAGTGCCTCATAGAGCATCAAATAGTTGCATTTGCATGAGGACTAACAGCGCTTCAAATTTCGTGAGTTAAAAGTTGTTTCAAAAGCAAGTTTGAAAATTGCAAAGTCTTGGATGCGCGGACCGTCCGGGCCTTGAGGGCGGACTGTCCGCGATCCACCAGAGGGGTCTGAAGACTAACCACTTCGGGGGCCATCTTGTTACTTTGCATTGCGGACCGTTCGGGCCTTAGGGCCGGACCGTCCGCACTCCTGTCCAGAGAAGGCTGGTTTCGGGTTAGTCCCTGAATTATAGTGCGGACCGTCCGGCCGTGAAGGGCGGACAGTTCGCAAGTGTCAAAAATGTTTTTGGTCAGGGACTGTGTGATTTCTTGGTTTTGTACTACGGACTGTCCGGGGGACAAGTCCGGACAGTACTGTATCCAGGTCTCGGACCGTCCGGCCTTGTAGGCGGACGGTCCGCCTGTGTTAACTGTTTTTGGTCCGAGGGTCAGGTGCTTCAAGTTGCCAGGTCGCGGACGGTCCGGCCATGGTGGGTGGACCGTCCGGACCTACCTTTTCTGACACATCTGACAGATTTCAAATGGAATTTATAGCCGTTATATGTACGGCGGACCGTCCGGCCCTAGGGCGCGGACCGTCTGCGCATGCGCAGAACGTGTGCTTTTTGCACATAACGGTTGGATTTTGGTGGGGGGCTATAAATAGAAGGGTAGCTCGTGTGAGAGAGCTCTCTTGGCCATTCCTTGCAAACATTGAGCTCATTTGAGATCCTCCAACCCACTCTCTCACACTCTTTGCTTGAGATTGCATTCTAGTGAGAGATTGAGGGTTCCTAGTGCATTTGCATCATTTGGTGATTCTTGAGGCACTAGGTGGTACACCGAGCAAGCGTCATCGACTTGTTACTCTTGGAGGTTGCCGCCTCCTAGACGGCTTGGGTGATTGTCTCCGTCGAGCTCTCCAAGAAGATTGTGGAGAAGCCGCGGTGTTGATTGTGAAGAGGTTCGCGCCTACCTCGCCGGAGCGGGAAAGGTGACATTAGTGGAATCGAGGTATTGAGTGATTTCTTGTCTACTTGGCTCAAAGATCAAGCTGTGTCTTGATAGAGGAGCAAGTGAGAATTAGAAGTCCACCTCAACGTGGATTAGGGGTGATCGGCAAATCACCGATACCACGGGATAAATTTTGGTGTCTCTACTTTCTTGCATTACTTATTTCCTTGCAAGTGATTAGTGTTTTGCATATTGTTCCTTAAGTATTCAATCTCCATAGTTGAGTCTTATACATTGTTTACTTATTGTCGCTAGAAAATTTATTCCTCTTGTTATATTGATTAAATTTATCTAGTGTTTTGATTTTAGTCAAAACCGTCTATTCACCCCCCTCTAGCCGGTGTCCTAGATCCTACAAGTGGTATCGGAGCCGAGGACTCCATTGTGTGGATCTAATCATCCCGGAGTGGGACAAAATGGCTAGCAACAACAATGTGCACATTGGGAAGCCACCGCATTTTGATGGGAATAATTATGACTATTGGAAGATAAGAATGTCAATGCATCTTAAAGCAATGGGTGGAAAAATTTGGCCAATTGTCAGAGATGGATTTGTTGTGTTGAAAGAAGATGAACCATCCGTTAGTGATAATGAGAATATCCTCACAAATGATCAAGCCATGAATGTCTTTTATGATGCTCTTGATATAAATGAGTTCAATCGCATCAAGAATCTCACAACCGCTCATGAGATTTGGATTAAGTTAATGGAAATTCATGAAGGAACCACAATTGTGAAGAGTGCCAAACTATATGTGTGCAAAGGGAAGTTTGAGCAATTTATCATGAAAGAAGATGAGAGTGTATCCGATATGTTCAATCGGTTAAATGAGATAGTGAATGAACTCAAGGGACTTGGTTTTAATGTACCGGATGTGGATTTCACTCACAAGTTCCTTAGATCACTTCCGGAGAAATATGAGACCATTGTGACAATGTTAGTAAGGAGTGATCTATCTACAACTTCTCCAACTGAAGTATTGGGAGAAATTCTTACTCAAGATATATTTAAGAAGTCTCAAGCAGATGCCTTAAGTTTGGCAAAGAAGGTGAAAAATGAATCAATTGCTCTCAAAGCTAAGGCCTCAAAGGCAATTGAAAAGGAAGATAGTAATGATGAAGAAAATGAAAGTGAGAGTGATGGTGATATGGCTCTATTTGTAAGGAAATTCAATAAATTCATGAAGATGAAGAGAGGTCAAACATCAAGAAGAAATGCCTTCAATGATAGAAAGTGTTTTGAATGTGGAGAACCCGGTCACATCGCCATAAATTGTCCAAACAAGAAGAAGAAGGGCAAAGAAGAAAGTGACAAGAAGAAAAAGAAATACTACAACAAGAAGAAAGATGGTAAAGCCTACTTAGTTGAATGGGACTCGGATGATAGCTCGGATGATGATGATGATGACACCTCATCCAAGCTTAATGCTGGAATTGCCATCAAGGAAGCTCCTTCACTCTTCTCATCTCCCCATTGTCTCATGGCAAAGGGAGATGCTAAGGTAAAAATCATCACCGATTTAAATGATCTAAATGATGATGATGATATCGATGATGTTGATGATGATGGCTATTCATATGATGATCTTGTTAGAATGCTAGGTGAGGCCGATGACTACATGCACAAAGAAAAAGAAAAATTTAAGACCTTGAAGGAATTGTATAAAAACCTTCAAGTGTCCTTTGAGGAGCTCAAGACCTCTCACAATGACCTAAAAGAAAATTGTGAGAAGCTTGCGGATGCTCAAAAATCTTCTATTGTGCATGAAGTTACGGTGGTCACTAAGGATGTTGGAGTCACTTGTGACTTACTTGATAGTCTTACAAGTGAACCACAACCTACTAACTCTATTTGTGATAAATGCAAAATTTCTCTCAATGATAATATTGCTCTTGATGAATCAAAAGTTATTGAAGAGAATGAAGTGTTAGTAGATAGAGTAAATACTCTAACTCATGATCTAGAAAAGGCATATGGTGGAAAGGCTAAATTGGATTTCATATTGGGAAGTCAACGATGCTCACTTAACCGTGAAGGGCTTGGATATGTTCCCAAGAAAGGAAAGAATGCTTTTATAAAGCAAAAGACATTGTTTGTGAAAGAATGTGACAAAGTGTGTCACAAGTGTCATAAGAAGGGACATGTTAAGAAAAATTGTCCTAAGCTCAAAAATGTATCCTCCACTTGTTTTGAGCATTGTTATGTTCTTTCTCATAATGCAAAGGTGTTCATGCTAAATTTGTTGGTACTTCAATTGTTGGGAACAAAAAGAAAGCTATTTGGGTGCCAAAGACCTTGGTCACTAACATCCAAGGACCCAAGCAAGTTTGGGTACCTAAAAGAGATTGATTTCCTTTTGTAGGTGAACTACAAGGCGGGAGGGAAGCATTGGGTGTTAGATAGTGGATGCACTCAACACATGACCGGAGATATGAAAATGTTCACCAAAATGAGTGAGGAAGATTGCTCAAATTATGATAGTATTACATTTGGTGATAATCGCAAAGGAAAGGTTAAAGGTTTGGGTAAAATTGCTATTTCAAATGATCATTCCATATCAAATGTGCTATTGGTTGAGTCTCTAAATTTTAATTTACTTTCCGTGGCTCAACTATGTGATTTAGGATTTATTGCAATTTCACGATTGAAGATGTTATTATCTCTAGTGTTGATGGTAGCAATCTAAGTCAAAGGTTTTAGACATGAAAATCTTTATCTTGTTGATTTCTCATCTAATGAGGCAAAGCTCACAACTTGCCTATTCTCAAAAGCTTCACTAGGTTGGTTATGGCATAGAAGACTTGGACATGTTGGAATGAAGCAACTCAATCGGTTGACCAAGCATGATTTAGTTCGTGGCTTAAAAGATGTGAAGTTTGAAAAGAACAAGTTGTGTAGCTCTTGTCAAGCCGGAAGCAAGTGGCAAACACTCATCCAAATAAAAGTCAAATGCCCCACTCATCGACCTTTGGAATTACTTCACATGGATTTATTTGGGCCCACATCTTTTGTGAGTATTGGTGGTAATTCCTATTGTCTTGTGATTGTGGATGATTATTCAAGATTTACTTGGGTTTATTTTCTTCGAGATAAATCTAATGTGTTTGAAACATTCAAGTCATTTGCTATATTGGCCCCAAAATCAATTTGAGTTTGATATCAAGAAAGTTAGAAGCGATAATGGGTCGGAATTCAAAAATGCAAGAATTGATGAATATTGTGATGACAAGGGTATTAAGCATGAATTCTCTTCCAAATATACCCCGGAACAAATGGTATTGTTGAAAGAAAGAATAGGACTCTCATTGTTATGGCTAGGTCTATGCTAGCGGAATATAATATATCGGATTCGTATTGGGCCGAGGCAATAAACACCGCTTGTCATTCATCAAATAGACTATATTGTCACAAGCTTTTGAAGAAAACTCCATATGAATTGCTCATTGGTAGGAAGCCAAATATTTCATATTTTAGGGTATTTGGTTGCAAATGTTATATTTTGAGAAAGGGAAGTCGACTTTCTAAATTTGAAAAGAAATGTGATGAGGGTTTTCTTCTTGGATATTCATCGAATAGTAAGGCTTATAGAGTTTTCAACAAACTCATGGTATTATTGAAGAAGCATACGATGTTGAGTTTGATGAAACAAATGGATCTCAAGATGAGAGTGATAATCTTGATGATGTTGGTGGAACTCAATTGATAAATGCAATAAAAACAATGGCCATTGGTGAAATAAAGCCAAAGGAAGATGATGATGAAAATAGTGTGGTGCAATTCCTTCATCCTCAACTCTAAATGAGGAGGATCTCCAAAGCCAACAACATGATGAAAACTATGGATACTCATGATCAAGGTACCTCAAGACATTCGGTTCCTCCAATGCTTCAACTAGCAATTAATCAAACAGTATCAAGAATTCATCATTCAATTGGTGAAGGATCACCCGTTGATCAAATTGTGGGTGATATTAGTACGGGTGTTCAAACTCGCTCTCGCATAGCTTCATTTTGTGAACATTTCTCTTTCGTATCTTGTATGGAACCTAACCGTGTAGATGAAGCTCTACTTGATGTTGATTGGGTGAATGCAATGCATGAAGAATTAAATAACTTCGCTTCGAAACGAAGTTTGGGAGCTTGTTGAGAGACCAAAGAACCACAACGTTATTGGTACAAAATGGTGTTTCGCAACAAGCATAATGAAGATGGTGTGGTAGTAAGAAACAAGGCAAGATTAGTTGCACAAGGATATACTCAAATTGAGGGATTTGGATTTTGGGGAAACATTTGCTCCCGTGGCAAGATTAGAAGCAATCACGATTCTTCTCGCTTATGCTTGTGCACATAATATCAAGCTCTACCAAATGGACTGTAAAGAGTGCTTTTCTTAATGGTAAAATTAGTGAGCTAGTGTATGTTGAACAACCTCCCGGTTTTGAGGACCCCAAAAAGACCTAACCATGTGTTTAAGCTTTCTAAAGCTCTCTATGGGCTTAAGCAAGCTCCACGCGCTTGGTATGAAAGGCTTAGGATTTCTTGCTTTCCAAAGACATCAAAATTGGGAAGGTTGACACTACTCTATTCACTAAAAAGAATTGGTAAAGACTTATTTGTTTGGCAAATCTATGTTGATGATATTATTTTTGGATCTACTAATGAATTATTTTTGTGAGGAATTCGGAAAAATGGATGTCAAAAGAATTTGAAATGTCTATGATAGGAGAATTGAGCTTCTTCTTGGCCTTCAAATCAAGCAATTGAAAGATGGAATTTTTATAAGTCAATCAAAATATTTGAAGGACATGCTCAAGGAAGTTTGGTCTAGAAAATGCAAAGCCTATCAAGACTCCAATGGCAACAAATGGTCATCTAGACTTAGATGAAGGAGGTACTATGGTCGATCAAAAACTTTATCGTTCAATAATTGGTAGTTTGCTTTATATTACCGCATCTAGGCCCGATGTTATGTTTAGTGTATGCATGTGTGCTCGATTTCAAGCTTCACCTAGAGAGATTCACTTGAAGGGCCGCTAAAAGAATTCTAAGATATTTGAAGTATACTCCCACTGTTGGTCTATGGTATCCCAAAGGTGCTCAATTTGAATTAATTGGATATTCGGATTCGGACTATGCGGGGTGCAAAGTTGATAGAAAAAGCACCTCCGTTTGTTGTCAATTTCTTGGTAGATCTCTTGTTTCATGGTCTTCTAAAAAACAAAATTCGGTTTGCTCTCTCTACCGCCGAAGCGGAATATATATCGGCCGGAAATTGTTGTGCTCAACTATTATGGATGAAACAAACTTTATTGGATTATGGGATTATTTTCAAGAATGTGCCTCTCATGTGTGACAATGAGAGCGCGGTAAAATTGGCTACCAATCCGGTCCAACACTCAAGAACTAAGCATATTGATATACGACATCACTTTTTAAGGGATCATGTTGGAAAAGGAGACATCTCTATTTATTCCATTGGCACGGATGACCAATTAGCAGACATTTTTACAAAGCCTTTGGATGAAACAAGATTTTGTTCCCTAAGAAGTGAAATGAATGTGATCGATCTCTCAAATGTGGCTTGAAATTGATCACGCATGTGTAGTGTTGCATTTCGATTCTAAATATGCTCTCTATGCTATTTATTTTGTGTTTTGATGCATTTTTCATTCTAAATTGATCTAGATAGTTTTATACAAAAATTTGCATTACTCAAAATAACATAATATGTATATGCATGCATACTAACCCTTGGATTGGTCAAGATGTCCATATATGAGCACCAATTCGGATTGGAAATTCAAAATCAGAAAGTGGACAGACTTTGAAAATCTGAGTGTCAGGCCGCGGACCGTCCGCCCGTGGACCGCGGACCATCCGCAGCATCAGGAATTGGACAGTCCGATCAGAAGTGCGGACCATTTGAACACATCAGGTCGCGGACCGTCCGCCGCCCCTGCGCGGACCGTCCGCGACAGGCAGTAAAAACAAGCAGAGCCCGCAGACTTGTCATCTGTGTTACTTGCTCAATCTCTCTTGCTCTCCACTCGCCAAATAGTCTCCTTTGTCGATTGTGCGCTGACGAAGAAGTGACGTTGCGCACGGACAGTCCGACAACTTGTGGCAACGTTCGATCAACATGTCTTCATCACGGTATTTCATAAATCTTGTGGACTTCATCAAATTTCTTCAAGTTTTGAGATTATTTGGGTTTCCTCTCTGATCTGAAATTAAGCAGTCGTTTTACAAATCTGATTGGTGGGGATTGTTGGTATTACTCACTATGAATGCTGTGCAAAAATTCTGAACTCGGTTGAATGGGTATTCTCTGCACAATCCTCACTTCAACATTTGTGGTGGCTAGGGTTCTTTGGAGTCGCCCCTGGTCGGTCGCGGACCATCCGGCTGGTGGTCGCGGACCGTCCGGGCCTATGGCGCGGACTGTCCGGCCCCCTAGCGCGGACCGTCCGGACCCTGGCAGAGCATTGCAGTTCCTATTCCTTTCTATTGTGGTGATTTGTATCAACTATTTATCTATGGATGTCTGTCACATTATTGCAGTGGTTTGGTGGTCTCCGCAAGAAACTTGCAGGTCGCTTTAAATCAAGGCGCCCTCGTGGAGATGATGATGACTATACACCGACCACTGATTCAGAGGCCCAATCCTCAGCTGGGGGCACTGAATCTATGGATACTGAAGACTTTCCCCCATGTCCATCCTGATTATCCCATTGACACCTCTGGATGGACCTTTCCAAAGCGAAGGTTTTCTATGGCTGAGTACTGCTCAAGGCGGACTGTGAATCAGTACACTCTGCCATCTGACACCAATATTCAATTTTTCCACACTCAGCTGCAGTTGATGTCTTTTGGGGCACCTTGGTGGATACAAATTTTCATAAGCATCAGGTGATTGATTGGTCCTTCTTGCTAAGTCAATCAGTAATGGAGGGTCTGATCCCTAAGTTTGAAACATGTGGACTATATCAGTCAGAGGCAGCACAGCAACTTCAGCAGGATTTTGGCCAGTTCTCCTCTCTTTTTGACACTTTCAGCACTCACTACTACAACATGCATCCTCCGCCTAATGATCAGTGAGGCCTCTCCTTTGTGGCAATTGATGCCAAAGGGGGAGAGAAGTGAAGAAGTGATGAGAAGAGAAGTTCACATTCAGGGGGAGTTGTTGGTCTATGTGGACATTGAGACCGTTGCATATGCATATTTACTTTTTATGTCGCATGCATTAGTTTATGTCTTATGCATCTGGAACTGGCTTGAACTATTAACTCTATGTCTTATGTCTGTGGATAATTATCTGTAATATTCTGTGGGGTTGAACTATGTTTATCACTCTGTGTGTGGTTAATCGAGGAGTGATTCTAATTACTGCGCTTACTCTACGTATCATCTCTTGTATGCCTCGATAACCATGATAGTAGGAAAGTCTCCTTCAAACTCCTATATATTATGTGTGTTATATCTTCAGCGTCAAACAATCCTGCACACACTTAGGGGGAGCCTTTCTTTCATACTGAGTTTTTATTGGGATTTATCTTTCTCTTGGACAGAACTTCAAATCAAGATAAGTCTTATGAAACTCATCTCCAAAATCTATCTTATACCTTGGGTATGAGGGAGATTTGGAAAATCTAAACTTCTCTTTAATATATTATGAAGTGTTGTCATCAATTACCAAAAAGGGGGAGATTGTGAATCATCTAGGCCCCTTTGGTGATGTTTTGGTAATTAATGCAACTGCTTGTGGCTAACGATTCTTGAGAGAAATAAGAATGCAAGGATGGACCACATAGAACAGGAGATATTGGAATCATAAACATTGGTTGTGGATCAGATGAAGGCAAGGTATAATATAGGTTTTGTTTTTGCCGGTCTTGAAAAGTTTAGAGAAGATACCTGACCGGATTAGTAGCTAGATAGCCGTACTATTAAGAGGGGTATATGACTTTGATCTGTGTGAAACTTAGTGCCTCATAGAGCATCAAATAGTTGCATTTGCATGAGGACTAACAGCGCTTCAAATTTCGTGAGTTAAAAGTTGTTTCAAAAGCATGTTTGAAAATTGCAAAGTCTTGGATGCGCGGACCGTCCGGGCCTTGAGGGCGGACTGTCCGCGATCCACCAGAGGGGTCCGAAGACTAACCACTTCGGGGGCCATCTTGTTACTTTGCACTGTGGACCGTCCGGGCCTTAGGGCCGGACCGTCCGCAGTCCTGTCCAGAGAAGGCTGGTTTTCGGGTTAGTCCCTGAATTATAGTGCGGACCGTCCGGCCGTGAAGGGCGGACAGTCCGCAAGTGTCAAAAATGTTTTTGGTCAGGGACTGTGTGATTTCTTGGTTTTGTACTACGGACTGTCCGGGGGACAAGTCCGGACAGTACTGTATCCAGGTCTCGGACCGTCCGGCCTTGTAGGCGGACGGTCCGCCTGTGTTAACTGTTTTTGGTCCGAGGGTCAGGTGCTTCAAGTTGCCAGGATCGTGGACGGTCCGGCCATGGTGGTCGGACCGTCCAGACCTACCTTTTCTGACACCTCTGACAGATTTCAAACGGAATTTATAGCTGTTATATGTACGGCGGACCGTCCGCGCATGCGCAGAACGTGTGCTTTTTGCACATAACGGTTGGATTTTGGTGGGGGGCTATAAATAGAAGGGTAGCTCGTGTGAGAGAGCTCTCTTGGCCATTCCTTGCAAACATTGAGCTCATTTGAGATCCTCCAACCCACTCTCTCACACTCTTTGCTTGAGATTGCATTCTAGTGAGAGATTGAGGGTTCCTAGTGCATTTGCATCATTGGTGATTCTTGAGGCACTAGGTGGTACACCGAGCAAGCGTCATCGACTTGTTACTCTTGTAGGTTGCCGCCTCCTAGACGGCTTGGGTGATTGTCTCCGTCGAGCTCTCCAAGAAGATTGTGGAGAAGCCGCGGTGTTGATTGTGAAGAGGTTCGCGCCTACCTCGCCGGAGCGGGAAATGTGACATTAGTGGAATCGAGGTATTGAGTGATTTCTTGTCTACTTGGCTCAAAGATCAAGCTGTGTCTTGATAGAGGAGCAAGTGAGAATTAGAAGTCCACCTCAACGTGGATTAGGGGTGATCGGCAAATCACCGGTACCACGGGATAAATTTTGGTGTCTCTACTTTCTTGCATTACTTATTTCCTTGCAAGTGATTAGTGTTTTGCATATTGTTCCTTAAGTATTCAATCTCCATAGTTGAGTCTTATACATTGTTTACTTATTGTCGCTAGAAAATTTATTCCTCTTGTTATATTGATTAAATTTATCTAGTGTTTTTGATTTTAGTCAAAACCGTCTATTCACCCCCTCTAGCCGGTGTCCTAGATCCTACAACTATGAGGTCTTCGACCATGTAGATGAAGATTTCGATCGTGATGTCTACAAGGTTGAGGACCCTATAGTGAAGGAATCCGCCGGAGCCCTCTATGACCGGATGTGGGGCCCCCACGGTCGGGAGGTGGTCAGGGAGCGGGCCGAGAAGGCGAGGAGTCAGGTAATGTTCGGCGTTTGCTTAGTGTTTGTTGCGTGTGGGTTTGCTGAATCTGTGTGCTGTGTCTCAGGCGGCGCGTGGCGAGGTGGTGGAAGACTTCGGGGCCTTGAATAGCGCGCTGCCTGGCCCGGAGCCGAGCCCGGCGGCGGCTGTGCCCGAGGCCGTCCTGGAGCCGCCCCCGGAAACCGCCGAAGGCGTTCCTGACGCCCCCGCAGCCACTGCGGCCGGCGGAGGCCCGTCGCCAACTACTGCGCCGGAGACTAAGGATCCTGTGACGGTGGCTGCGGAGGCTCCCGTGACGGCTGGGTCTTCGCAGGTGGCCTAGTAGGTGTAGGTAGTTAGGAATTTTTGGATGCTTGTTGCTGAACCTTGGTTGCTGCGCAGGTTCAAGATTTTGGGCCTGCGCACGCAACCGCTACTGCTAAATATATGGCGGCTTCGACCGTGGATGATGGGAATAAATCTGATGAGTCTGCATCTAAATTTTCTGAGTTTTGGTGACTCTGGGAGCTCTGTTGAGTGGACCGAAGAGTCGTCGAACGAGGACTTGGACTATTTTGCGGCCTTGGACGTGGCAGCGGCGGAGGCCTCGCCGCATGCCGCGGACGCTGAAGTTGCTCCTGGTTCGAGTGCTGGGCATAGGCGGCGAAGGGCGGTTGCGAAGCGTAGGGTGAGCGGGGCGGAGGGCGGTCGGCTTCGCGTGAGTGGGGCTGGCAAGCAGGAACTGTTTTCCTTGCCGGCCGCTATGAGTACAGGTGAGGGGGAGTTGAGAAGTCTTTTTGCGGGTGAGGAGCTTAGGATAATGTTATTTAACTATAGGGAGATGAGGATTATTCCAAAGGTTGAGCCGATGTAGAGTGTGATGCCCTCGCTTGTACATGTGTACGGCTTATATGCTGAGGTTGTGTGCCTTCGCACACTCGGCTATGTTCATGAGGGCGTTATGTACTTGGTTTGGTGTATTTTGTTTGTTGGTTTGGTGCGCATGTAGTCGGTCTTTTCATGGACTTCGTCCGGCTGTATCGTTGTAGTCGATTCGTCGTACTTATTGTGCTAGTCTGGCTGCATCCTTAGGCGACTTGTGCGTGGATAGTCTTCGTTCGATTTTTCGCACGTGTTGTGCTAGTCCGGCTGCACCCTTAGGCGACTTCTGCGCGGATAGTCTTCGCGGAAGACTACAATTTTTCGCACTTATTGTGCTAGTCCAGCTGCACCCTTAGGCGACTTCTGCGCGGATAGTCTTCACGGAAGACTACGATTTTTCGCACTTATTGTGCCAGTCCGGCTGCACCCTTAGGCGACTTCTGCACGGATAGTCTTTGCGGAAGACTACAATTTTTCGCACTTATTGTGCTAATCCGGCTGCACCCTTAGGTGACTTCTGCGCGGATAGTCTTCGCGGAAGACTACAATTTTTCGCACTTATTGTGCTAATCCGGCTGCACCCTTAGGCGACTTCTGCGCGGATAGTCTTTGCGGAAGACTACAATTTTTCGCACTTATTGTGCCAGTCCGGCTGCACCCTTAGGCGACTTCTGCACGGATAGTCTTCGCGGAAGACTACGATTTTTCGCACTTATTGTGCTAATCCGGCTGCACCCTTAGGCGACTTCTGCGCGGATAGTCTTCGCGGAAGACTACGATTTTTCGCACTTATTGTGCTAATCCGGCCTGCACCCTTAGGCGACTTCTGCGTGGATAGTCTTCGCGGAAGACTACAATTTTTCGCACTTATTGTGCTAATCCGGCTGCACCCTTAGGCGACTTCTGCGCGGATAGTCTTCGCGGAAGACTACGATTTTTCGCACTTATTGTGCTAATCCGGCTGCACCCTTAGGTGACTTCTGCGCGGATTTGTCGCACGATAGGGCGGCTGCCGCTGGCCCTCGCGGTGACTTTGTATTGTCGAATGTCGAAGACCGTCGGTGCGGTCTTTTTTTGACGTGGATTTTGCGGGGGATTTTCCTCTTGTATATTACATGACTCCGCCTCATTAAAAACCTCACCCCCCGGGAGGAAAAGAGTGCGGGCCCAGAACAAAATTGTTTTTGCAAATTACAAGGGCGAGCTGGCCCTGATGAGCTAAACAAAAAACTTGCGCAGGTTATCAATTTTCCAGGAATGCTCTAAATCTTCGCCGTTTGGCGTTGCGAGCCTGTATGCGCTGGGGGAGGCCTTCGACTTGACAATGTAAGGACCCTCCCACAGGGGCTCCAGCTTGCCTCTAGATTCCGTGTGAGCCGTACGGACGAGTACGAGGTCCCCTTCGCTGAATTCCCTTGGGATGACTGCCTGGTCGCGCCATGCTTTTGTCTGGACTTGGTATTTGTCCAGAGCCTGTAGAGCGAAGACGCGGTCTCCGTCGATGAGATCCTTCGAAGTCGGCTCATCTACGTCAGGGACGGCCGACGCGGCTGTCCGAGGCGACCCATGCTTTATTTCTTGCGGAGTCATGGCCTCTGATCCGTATAATAGGCGGAAGGGGGTAAACCTAGTCGCCCTGCACTCTGTTGTATTCAGTGCCCAGACCACTTCGGGTAACAGGTCGGGCCATTTGCCTTTCTTGTCGTCGAGGAGCATTTTCTTGACAGCTGTGAAAATTTTGCCGTTGGCGTGCTCCACGACTCCGTTCGACTGGGGGTGGTACACGGAGGCAAAGGCAAGCTTGGTGCCGATGGAGAAGCAAAAGTCTTTGAAATCTTGATTGTCGAACTGCTTGCCGTTGTCGACCGTGAGTTCGGATGGTACTCCAAAGCGGCAAACAATATTTTGCCAGAAGAATTTCTGGGCTATCTTTGATGTGATGGTGGACACTGCCCTCGCTTCAATCCATTTGGTGAAGTATTCAACGGCTACAAAGGTGAACTTGAGGTTCCCCTGAGCCGTGGGCAGGGGCCCGACAATGTCTAGGCCCCAGCGCTGAAGGGGCCACGTGTGGGCGATCAGCTTCGTGAACTGCGAGGGGCGTCCCGTGCGCGGGGAAAATTTCTGGCAGGCCTCGCAGGATCTGACAACCCGATTTGCGGTGCAGATAATGGCGGGCCAGTAGAAACCTTGATGTATCACCTTTGCCGCTAGGGCCCTGGGGCCTGCGTGGGAGCCGCAGGTCCCCTTGTGGACTTCACGCAAAATTTGAACGCCTTCGGTCTCGGTGACGCACTTAAGCATCGGCTGACTGATCCCCTTTTTGTAGAGTTGGCCCTCGACGAGTGCGAAGTCCCGGCTTCGGTGGTGGAGGCGCTTGGCCTCGTTGCTGTCGATTGGGTGATAGTACCCCTGTAGGTACAGGGTTATTGGCGCCCGCCAGTCTTCAGTCATGATAAGGTTGATCATGCGGTGGCCCTCGCTGTCGTTGGTTATTTGGAGCCCTTCAGGGCTGCGGACGGCTGGCGTGCCGATGACGTGGTAGAATACGTCGGAGGGTAGGGCTTCACCTCTGGCGGCTGCCTTGGCCAATGCGTCAGCTTCTTCATTCTTGGCCCGGTCCACATGCTGCAATGTGAATCCCTTAAATTGTTTCTCGAGACTTCGGATGGCCGCGAGGGTACTGCATGAGCGCGGGGTCCTTTGCCGCATAGTCTTTCTCGACTTGGCCGGCGACTACCTTGGAATCTGTTCGGACTATACAGGTGGTGACGCCGAGGGCTCTTAATTTGCGGAGGCCGAGGATGACAGCTTCGTATTCTGCTATGTTGTTTGTGCATCTGTCAGATTCCAGAGCGAAGCTTAAGCGTGCCGCGTATCTGTGTTTGACCCCGGCGGGTGAGGTGATGACTGCCGTAGCGCCTGCCCCCGCATGGCACCAGGCGCCGTCGCAGTGGATTGTCCAAGCCTTCTCTGCGGACGGATCCGGTTGTGTTATTGGCCCAGTCCAGTCGACGACGAAGTCTGCTAGGACTTGTGACTTGATCGCTGTCCTGGGCTCGAAAGTAATATGGTAGCCAGAGAGTTCGGCCGCCCATTTGGCGATCCATGCCGATGCCTCTGGGTTTCTGAATAATTCGCCGAGTCCCCTATCTGAGGTGACGCGGACCTTGAATGCTTCAAAGTAGTGGCGCAGCTTGCGCGAAGACATAACAACTGCATATGCAATCTTTTCGAGCTCCGTCATGTTGCATTTTGATGGTGTGAGCACTTCGGAGACATAGTATACTGGGCACTGTCTGATCACGCCCTCTACTGTCTGCTCCTGAACCAGTGTCGCACTGACCGCGTGCGACGAAGCCGCGACGTAAAGCAACAGTGGCAGCGAAGAATCCGGGCTCGTAAGAACGGCCAATTCCATCAGGTACTATTTTAGCGAGGCGAAGGCCGCCGCCTGCTCTGGACCCCAAGCGAAGTCTTTTGCGCCGCGGAGTGTTTTAAGGAAGGGAAGACTTCGCTCGGCGGATTTGGAAATGAACCTGTTGAGGGCGGCCAATCTGCCCGTTAGGCGCTGGACCTCTCTGGCTGACTGCGGGGGTGTCATGTTGATAATGGCCTAGATTTTTGTTGGGTTGGCCTCGATGCCGTGGTGTGATACCAGATAACCCAGAATTTTCCCTTGGCGAACACCGAAGACGCACTTGTCGGGGTTCAGGCGAAGTCGTGCGTCCAGCATGTTCGCAAATGTCTCGGCGAGGTCGGCGAGGTGGTCCTCTTTATTCCTGCTGGCGACGACAATGTCATCCACGTATGTGAATACGTTTCTGCCTACTTGCCCCTCGAGCACTATTTTAGTGAGCCAGGAGAAAGTGGACCCGGCGTTCTTGAGTCCCTCCGGCATTCTGATGAAGCAATATGTGCCGAAGGGTGTTATGAAGCTGGTGCTGGCCTTGTCCTCCTCCTTCATGTATATTTGGTGATAACCGGAGAAGCAGTCGAGGAGTGACATGACCTCGCACCCGGCCGCGCTATCGACTATTTTGTCGATCCGGGGCAACGGTAAGTTGTCCTTTGGGCAGGCCTTGTTGAGGCTAGTGAAGTCTATGCACATTCGCCACTTGCCGCTCTTCTTCTGCACCATTACCACGTTGGAGAGCCACGTGGGGTAGGCCACTGGCTCGATAGATTTGGCCTCCAGGAGGCGGTGTACCTCTGCCTTGGCGGCCTCTGTCTTCTCGTCGGACATTTTGCGAAGTCGCTGCTTCTTTGGTCTCACCGAGGGGTCGATTCCCAAGCTGTGCTCGATTGTAGAGCGGCTGACCCCGACCAGGTCGAGGGCTGACCAAGCGAAGATGTCCTTGTTCTTGGACAAGCAGCACAGGAGTTTCTCCTCGTCATGCGAGGGGAGGTCTTCGCTGATCGTGACTGTTTGGTTGGGCGTGGCCTGGTCGAGGGGGACAGTCTTGGTCCCGTCGTGGCTTTGCAGCTGCGCCTTGTGTTGTTTTTCAATTGGGCTGGCGGGCGCCGGGACCTCGCGCTGGGCCGAAAGGCAGTGCACATTTCTTTGCCCGGGTACGAAGTCCCGCTCTATATTGCGCGCGGTCTGCTGATTGCCGAAAACCGAGATGGCGCCTAGCGGACCTGGTATTTTCATGCACAGGTACAATCCGTGAATGGCTGCTTCAAACTTGTTGATGGAGCCCCAGCCCATGATGGCGTTGTATGGGTAGACCATGTCGACGATGTTGAACGTTATTTGCTCGCTTCGGGCATTGGGCGCTACACCGAAGGAGAGAGGCAACTCAATTTTGCCGATAGGAAAAGTGCCCTTGCCGCCGAAGCCGTACAACGGATTGTCCGAAGGCTTGAGCAAGCTGTGGCTTATGCCCATGCGGTCGAAGGCATGGAGAAAAATGATGTCTGCCTGACTGCCGTTGTCGACGAGGACTTTGTGCAAGTCCCAGCCTGTGACGCTGCAGTTGATGACCATGGCGTCGATATGGGGGGCGCTGCGCAGGTCGACGTCTCGAGCGTCGAAAGTTAGCGGTACATGGGACCACTTCGTCTGCACGACTGGGCCAGTGATGGCGACGTGGTTAATGCTGCGGTAGTGGTCCCGCTTCTGTCGCTTGGTGTCGAAGTCGACACTGGACCCCCAGTGATCATATGAATGACTCCGCGATACGGTTGATCGGCGAAGTCTTCTTGTTTGGGGGCGTGGGGGTGGGGGATGTTTTGTTGTTGCTGGTGTGGAGGTGGGGGTGGAGGAGGTACGATTTGTACTTTCTGATGGTGTTGGTAAGCGTGGTGCGGTGGATGCGGGGCGGGGGCGTGGATGTATGGTGGAGGGTGTTGCTGATAAGTGTGCGCGACGACTCTTGGGTTGTCGGCCGGTTGCGCTCGTGCCATCCTGTCTCTGGTGGCCTTCGTCTCGGGGCAATCTTTGGTTTGGTGGGCGCAGTCTTCGCCGTGGAAGAGGCAGTAGAAACGGCGCGGCGGCGGCGCGCGTCCTCGGCCTCTACCACGAGTTCCACCTCCGCGGCCCTGGGGGGATATTCCTGGCGGCGAGGGGCGTCACCAGTGGGGTGCTGGTTGGCAATGTTGTGCACCTGCTGCTGACTACGGCCGTCTCAGCCGGAGTCTTGCTGCGGAGTCCTCGTCCACGTGAGGCTAGACTGTGGAGCATCTTTGGGTTTCCTCTGAGACTCAACCTTGCGCTGGTGGAGCTCTTCGGATTTGGCATTTTTTTGAATAGCTGATATAATTCTTGGAGGTTCTTGGGCGGGTCCCTGATGCAGTGGCTGTATAGGATGCCGGCGCGAAGGCCGCTGATGGCGTAGTGAATAGCGATCTGGTCATCAACTGAGGGCAGCTGTGACTTGAGCGTTAGAAACTTGCGGTAGTACTCCCGCAGAGTCTCTTTTTCCAGCTGCTTGCAGAGTGAGAGCTCGGCCAAGGCGTCGGTGTCCGGGCGGTACCCTTGGAAGTTGAGCAGGAATTTGTCCCTTAGGCTTCTCCAGGAGTCAATGGAGAGCGGGGGCAACCTGGTGAACCAGGTGAGAGCTGGGCCTTCGAGGGCAATGATGAAAGACTTGGCCATTGTGGCGTCGTCCCCTCCGGAAGATGCAACGGCGACCTGGTAACTCATGATGTATTGTGCTGGGTCCGTGCTGCCGTTGTACTTGGGATAGGTCCCAGCCCGGAAGTTGGCAGGCTAGGGTGTCACTTGCAGATGTGGCGCCAGGGGACTTCGCTCGTCGAGGTAGTTGACCCCTTGGAATGGCGCGGCGTGCGGGAAGGCGTAGTCGCGTTGGGGGAAGTGCGGGTCTTCCACTTGCGCGTGCTATTGCAGGGGTGGCCCACGCTGCAAGCCGAGGTGGCCTTCGCGCTGCATCAGCGCGATCTCCCGCTCGAGGTCCTGGGCCTTCTGCTCTTCGTCGCGTATCATTTGCCGCACCTTGGCTAGTGCAGACACACGCTGACACCTGGCCTCTAGTATCTCTTTTTGCCGCTGGAGATTGCGGTTCTTGAGGTGCAGGGCGCGCAGCTGTAGCTGCTCTTCCGCTGAAACGCCGAGGACTTCGCCGTCCTCGGTGAGGTCCGCGCCCTCTGGTGGAGCGAAGTCGAGGACTTCACCGTCCTCGGTGAGGTTCGCGCCCTCCAGCGGGGCGAAGCCTGGTGGAGGTTGCGGTTGTCCTTCAAGGCCGCAGGTGCGGAGAGTGTCGTCTTCGCCGGTGCGGGGGACATCGTTTTCAGCAGCCGCTTGGGGGTGGAGTGGGTGAGTGCGAGGGCCTTGCCCTTTCTTGCGGCCAACAGTGCTGCTGCCTTCGCAGCCTCGTCAGCCTTCGAGCTAGCTTTCTTGGGTGCCATCGCGGGTGGTTTTTTCGTAGCACGAACGGTGGGCGCCAAATGTTGGTACTTGCTAACTGGCGCAAGTGGACCCAACAGGGGGGGTGTGTAAGCGTAAACAGGGTTTCAGCACGTGATGGCAAAAGCTCTGTTTTTCTAGCCCCGTAAGGGCACTGTGCGGGGGTATTTATAGGTACCCGAGCGCCCAGCGTCCTGTGTTAAGGACGCATGTGCCCTCAAGCATCTAGGTTATCCCCGGAATATTCCCATAAAGCGGGGTTACAGACTGTAATTACAGGGATGCCTTTATAAATTAGGCCCGTAATGCGCAGCAGCCACGCAGGGCCTGTTACAATGGGCCAGATTACACGTGGGCCTCTGTCCTAGACGAAATCACAATGTTGGGACGACCTCGTCACAGGTCTTCGCCTGATGATTAGTGGGACGAAGGGTGAGCTCGCCTGTTGTCTTGCCTTCGCCGGTCCGACGACTGCGGTGAAGGCGTGGAGCGAAGGGTGGCATGTTCGCCTTCGCCCCAACAGAGCTGCAAGCCATGTACAACCGGCTCAAGACGATGGTCAACCAAGTGCGCAACCTCGGGAGCACCAAGTGGGATGACCATGAGATGGTCAAGGTTATTCTAAGATCCCTTGTTTTTTGTAATCCTACTCAAGTTCTTTTAATACATGGGGATCCTAGATACAAACAGATGTCTCCCGAGGAGGTAATTGGCAAGTTTGTGAGCTTTGAACTTACGATCAAAGACTCCAAACACATTGTCAACTTGGAGCAAGGCGCCACCTCTACACCCGAGGTGCAACCCGTTGCATTCAAAGCAACGAAAGAAAAGAAGGAGGAGTCTACACCAAGTAGGCTTCCAATCGACGCTTCCAAGCTCAACAACGAGGAGATGGCTCTTATTATTAAGAGCTTTTGACAAATCCTCAAGCAAAGGAGGAGGAAGGACTACAAACCCCGCTCCAAGAGGGTGTGCTACCGGTGTGGTAAGTCTGGTCACTTTATAGCTAAATGTCCATATACTAGTGAAAGCGACAGGGACGAAGACAAGAAGGGGAAGAAGAAGATGGAGAAAAGAAGTACTACAAGAAGAAGGGTGGCGAGGCGCACATGGTGTGGGAATGGGACTCCGATGAGAGCTCCATCGACTCCTCCTGTGACGAGGATGCTGCCATCATCGCCATCAACAAAGGCCTCCTCTTCCCCAATGTCGGCCACAAGTGTCTCATGGCAAAGGATGGCAAAAAGAAGAAGGTACATTCTAGAAGTACCCCCAAATATACTACATCTGATGATGAGGGTAGTTCTAGTGATAATGAAGATGATTTAGTTTCTCTCTTTGCCAACCTCACCATGGACCAAAAGAAAAAAATGAATGAATTGATAGAAACCATTAACGAGAAGGATGATCTCTTGGAATGCCAAGAGGACTTGCTCATTAAGGAAAACAAAAAAAAATGTTAAATTGAAGAATGCTTATGCTCTTGAAGTAGAAAAATGTGAAAAATTGTCTAGAGAGCTTAGCATTTTCAATGATTCAATTTCATGTCTTAGAGGTGAGAATGCTAGTCTAAATGCTAAGATTGATGAATTGAATGTTTCAAACCATATACATCTACTGAGCATGTTACTATTTGTACTATATGTAGAGATGTTAATGTTGAAGCTATTGATGATCACCTTGCCATGATTAAACAACAAAATGATCACATAGCTATATTAAATGCAAAAATTGCCGAGCATGAGTGTAACACCTCTGGTGTTACTGTCACTAAAACTTGAGCATAACATCATGAGCATTGGCATATCATGTGTTTGTCACACCTAGAGTGCATTCATTAGATAAAAATTTCAAACAAGTTGTACTGATATGACTTGATGTGTGGTTAACCCTAGGGTAAAGTACTTAACCCTAAATCTAGGCTTATGGATATGAGTGAAGCCCAAATATGTGAAAACCTCAAAAGACATGAGACATGATCCTAAGATATCATCTTGGAAGGACTTTAGTGACACCAAAACCCTAAAGTGCTAAAAACCCTGAAAAGACCCCTGGAAAACCCTAAACTAGAACCCTAGGGGGCTAAGTGTAAATTTTGTGCACTTTTGGACCCAAGTGCAAAAACCAAAGTATTATAGCACCACAAATCATATGTTTCACACATTTAAGGATTTGCAAATCAAATTATGAGGTTTGGACTTATTTGCAAAAGGCACCACTTAAACCCTATAGGGTTAAGTCTGAAATTAAGTGAGATTAAGGCATATTTGGAGCCTTATATCTCATAATCCATATAGAATTTGCCTAGGGTCAACACATAAAACTTGTAAAGCTATAATAGGAGTGCAACTTTGCTTAAGTAACTAAGCCTTGATCACATACAAAAATTGGGGATAATTAGCCCTAAAGTCTGACTGTCAGTCAACTTAGATTCTGAATTTTTCTGACAGTGACTCAGAATGAACTTTGAGAGTTCTTTTGTAGGTGATCCAGTAAGTATTTGACTATGGTTGCTGTGACAAGATTGTAGCTAGATTAGAGGGCTACAACTTTGTTACAGAGAGATTAACAAGTTTTTTACACATAAATCTGAGATATGGGTCCTGCAAGTTGGTCGGACAGAGGCTCTGAACTGGATTTCTCATGGTACAGTGGCATAAGATCTTCAGGTACAGAGAATATCGCCACCGATGACCTTACACCGCGATTAACGCCGGCGATGCGATTCGTGCCCACTGGTGCCCAGATAATACCTCGGGGTGAGAAGATCTTCACCGCGGATGAGCTTGAAGCACTGTTCTGTCCTATGTCGTGCCCACTTGCGCCGGCGACGTGGCCAAGCAACCGTCGTCGAGGTATATATGTCGCCTGCTGTGATCGCAACACGCCCTGACCCTTTAACCACGTCACAGTGAGTCGCCTTACCCCACTCGTTCATCACTGGTGGTCTTGCCACGGTAAAGTCCACGAATCACTTGCGCCAGTAGTTTCTTCCCTCTCTGACCACCAGCACAATCTCTTCAAATTGAACACCACCGCCCTCGGATCCTATAAATTGAGCGTGCCATCGGCTCCGCTATGTAGTCAAGCACCCAACGCACCCACCCGTGCCTCCGATTATCCACCAGAGAGCCCCAATTTGAGACTTCCCCCAAATCGGGCCAGAACACCGTACTGAGTAAGCTCGCCGTGGCCAGCGCGCTACAGGTCCGTTCACACCCTTTGTTCCCTCATTTCAGTACTCTGATGTACCCTTAATGCTCCTCGACCCATCCATTTGAGTTAGAGCCCGTAGGATCACCGGGAACGTCTCAGTTTATCCGTTGCTCGCGCTGTCACCGTGTGCAGTGTGATTAAGAGCTCGAACCTTGCAATTAAGTGAGGGGAAATGGTCATTCGGGGTTGAATTTGGTGTCAAGCAAAGAGAAGGACTAGCCATTGCCTATTCTGTCCAGTACGAGCTCGCTGGAGCTCGGCCTGTCGTCGTCCACTGTCAGGGATCGCGGATTGTAAAGAATAGAAAGGGGAAGGGTCTATTTTCAATTGTTAGTGGCACAGAGAAACAGTACTGCGGACTCTTTAAGGGTTTTTCAAATCACCAGGGTCCTCTGTGCAAATCTGATGCCGTGGGCACGTTCTGCCGATATTGGGCTAACTCGGGCTGAATTGAGCCCAGTACTGTTGACCTTTTCTCTTTTTCTTTTCTACCATACTTTGGAAATCCATAGAAAATTCTAGAAAAAAGCTAAAAATGTGAGACCGATTTTGTTGGACTCCTAAATTTCTATAGTATTTAATAAAAATGGTTCCAAGATTTTTAGTCCAAACTAGGAATTATGAAGTATTTAAAATAGCAAAACCTAGTCTCTTGGAACTCTAGGAAGTATTTGAAGACTCCAAAAATCACCAAACTTTTTAGATAAGCCTAACATGATATTTAGATCCCATGGGTAATGTTTAATATGATTTGGACAATGTTTGATCCTCTAACCCAAAACCCTAGCTCTTTAGGGTAAAAATGTCTAATCCCACTAAGGTATTGACTCAGAAAAACCCTAGTTTCCTTGGAGCACCGTGAAGGAAAATGTATTCAAGATACAACTTGATACATCTTTTCTAGTACTGCATTTTCATAACATTACATGAGCATTCATGGTTATATATGATTATATATAGAAAATGAAGAAGAGGTGACTGTTGAATAGGAAGAGACTACTCCATCAACAGAAAATCCACCTGCTGGGAACTGTTTTTACTTTGACATCTGTGGAACAGAGCCCGACTATCCTACAACACAAGGCAAGCCCCGGTGCATTTGCCACCTCCTTGTGTTTTAAAATCTTTATCACCTTGTTTGATGCATTAGGTGATAGGAGTTGTGTGCTAAACAATTGATGCATTTCCTTCCTTGGAAAATTGATTACCCTTCCTTGATACCCTTTTATGAAAATAATTTTTGATGCTTAGCCTTGCTCTAGAAAAATAGAAATGTTTTGTTTTAAAACAAAAGTGATGCTTCAGTGGGTGGGAATGTTTTCAAAAATAAAACTTGATGGTGGATCCATCATGGCCATGATGGGTTCAACATCGGAAAAGATGTACCTCTGCTAGGTACCAAACTTTGGGTTTGAAATGATAAAGCTGAGATTGGGCGGGTGACTTGCATGAGAAGAGAGTCTCAGTGTAGTGTCTCTGTCTGAGTCGATTAAGGACCTTGTCGATGTAGGCTTGATGACCGAGGACCCTTTAACTAGTCACATGCCTCGTCATGGGTAAGCTTTGCCTTGGGCAGACTAATACCAGAAAAGGACAACACGCAATGGGAGTGGAGAGATGGCGAGAGTAGCGTGTACCCTCCGTGGTAAGAGGCTGGACAGTGGTGTATCTTTGCTCTCGGTTGGCGTGAACTCGGTCTGGTCTTAAGAAACCCGGTGGCGAGTTGACATATGCAAGGGTTAAGTGCTACATATGTCATGTGATTGGAGATCCTCAGCTGAGTATTAATCGATTCGGATCGCCATTACTTATCGGACATGAAGACTTGGTCACTAACTTACACGTAGCATTCCAGTGAACAAGAAGGGTTGATAAAAGGATGGCTAGTATAGGCCAAGTGCTTGAACTAGGGTAGAAAGAACTCTAGTGACAGGTAATGACTTAACTTGCTAATAAAGCTGGATTTTTAAGGATCCACTATTAGTAAGCATTTTTGCAAACAGAGTCTTGATTCTTGATTAAGCCTTACCTTGACTTCCTTTAAGCCAGCATATCCTTGAGAGTCTTTTATTTTGACGGGTAAGACTTGTGAAAGTACACTTCGTACTCAGGGTTTTCGAACCCATGATGTTGTAGGTGATGAAACAGCAGACTTCTGCTATTTTTGCACTAAGATGGTGCCCAAGGATGTGGTGCCCAAGGACGAATGTCAAAAGTAACGTGGTTGCGGAAGGATGTGGTCCTTCCTTTTGAAAAACATTATACTTTTATGTGGGAGGGGTTTTTGCCTCCCCGGTTTGTAATAATATTACTTATGCACTTTTATAACCTGGTGATGTAATAATGACACTCTTTCTATATTTTAATGAATGTAAATTAAGTTATTGTAATTCGCTTCCGCTTATTCATTCCTCCGATGTGTTGTAATATCTGCGTGACGGGCGAAATGCTCTTGGGCGAGGAAAAGGTTACAGACACCGAACTTGTCGAGTGATTATGTGCATCTACAGGGTTGTCCAAGGTCTGTTGGACAAGGATAGCTATAGGTGGGCCTAATGACTTGAGAGGTTCCGTCACAATGAGCTAGAAAATGAAAAGTTTAAATTTGCTAGAAGCATGCTCTATAATGGGAGACGCCTTGGCACTAAGGGTAAGGCTCCCATGGTTCAGGATAGAGAGGGCTATATTTTATATCCTGCAAACTATCCTAAGCATAAAATTAGAAAAATTCATGCTAGAAAACCTCACACTGTTTCTCATCATGCTTTTATATATAAGAATGAGACTTCTAGTTCTAGGCATTTCACTCATGTTAAAATGCCTAAAATGAAAATTCCTAATGCATCAAATGAGCATAATATTTCATTTAAGACTTTTGATGCTTCCTATGTGCTTACTTACAAATCAGGTAAATTATTTGCCAAATATGTTGGGGGCAAACACAAGAGTACCAAGACTTGTGTTTGGGTACCCAAGGTGCTTGTTTCTAATGTCAAAGGACCCCAGATCGTTTGGGTACCTAAGAACAAGGCCTAAATTTGTTTTGTAGGTTTATGCATCTGGTGGTTCAAGTTGGATAATCGATAGCGGGTGCACAAACCACATGACAGGGGAGAAAAGGATGTTCTCCTCATACGAGAAAAATGAAGATCCCCAACAAACTATTACATCTGGGGATGGAAATCAAGGTTTGGTCAAAGGTTTGGGTAAAATTGCTATATCTCCTGACCATTCCATTTCTAATATTTTTCTTGTAGATTCTTTAGATTACAATTTGCTTTCTGTTTCTCAATTGTGTAAAATGGGCTACAACTGTCTTTTTACTGACATAGGTGTTACTGTCTTTAGAAGAAGTGATGATTCAATAGCATTTAAGGGAGTGTTAGATGGTCAGCTATATTTAGTTGATTTTAATGATAATCAAGCTGAACTAGACACTTGCTTAATTGCTAAGACTAACATGGGCTGACTCTGGTATCGCCGACCCGCCCATGTTGGGTTAAAGAATCTTCACAAACTTCTAAAGGGAGAACACATTTTAGGACTAACCAATGTTCATTTTGAGAAAGACAGGATTTGTAGCGCATGTCAAGCAGGGAAGCAAATTGGAGTTCATCATCCACAGAAGAACATCATGACGACTGACAAGCCACTTGAGCTGCTCCACATGGACCTATTCGGCCCGATCGCTTACATAAGCATCGACGGGAGTAAGTACTGTCTAGTTATTGAGGATGATTATTCTCGCTTCACTTGGGTATTCTTTTTGTAGGAAAAATCTCAAACCCAAGAGACCTTAAGAGATTCTTAAGACGGGCTCAAAATGAGTTTGGATTGAGGATAAAAAAGATTACAAGCGATAATGGGACAGAGTTCAAGAATTCACAAATTGAAGGATTTCTTGAGGAAGAGGGCATCAAGCATGAGTTCTCTTCTCCCTACACAACTCAACAAAATGGTGTAGTGGATAGGAAAAATAGAACTCTACTAGACATGGCAAGAACCATGCTTGATGAGTACAAGACACCAGACCGGTTTTGGGCGGAGGTGATTAACACCGCCTGCTACTCCATCAACCGGTTATATCTTCACCGAATCCTCAAGAAAACATCATATGAACTCCTCACTGGTAAAAAGCCCAATGTTTCATATTTTAGAGTTTTTGGGAGCAAATGCTTTATTCTTATTAAGAGAGGTAGAAGTTCTAAATTTGCTTCTAAAGCAGTAGAAGGCTTTTTACTCGGTTATGACTTAAACACAAGGGCATATAGAGTCTTCAACAAGTCCACTGGATTAGTTGAAGTTTCTTACGACATTGTGTTTGATGAGACTAACGGCTCCCAAGTGGAGCAAGTTGATCTTGATGAACTAGATGATGAAGAGGCTCCATGCGTAGCGCTAAGGAACATGTCTATTGAGGATGTGTGTCCTAAGGAATCCAAAGAGCCTCCACAAACACAAGATCAACCATCATCTTCCATACAAGCATCTCCACCAACTCAAGATGAGGTTCAGGTTCAAGAAGAAGAGGATGAAGATCAAGACGATTAGCCACCTCAAGAGGAGAACATTGATCAAGGGGGGGATGAAGATGATGATGACAAGGAAGATGATGAAGAGATTCAGGATCAAAGACCACCACACCCAAGAGTCCATCAAGAAATTCAAAGAGATCACCCCGACAACTCCATTCTTAGTGATATTCACAAGGGGTAACCACTAGATCTCGAGTTGCTCATTTCTATGAACATTACTCTTTTGTGTCCTCTATTGAGCCATACAGGGTAGAGGATGCACTAAGAGATCCGGATTGGGTGGTGGCAATGCAGGAGGAGCTCAACAACTTCACTAGGAATGAGGTATGGCATTTGGTTTCACGTCCTAATCAAAATGTTGTAGGTACCAAGTGGGTTTTCCGCAACAAGCAAGACGAGCATGGTGTGGTGACAAGGAACAAAGCCCGACTTGTGGCCGAAGGTTATTCACAAGTCAAAGGTTTGGATTTTGATGAAACCTATGCACCCGTAGCTAGGCTTGAGTCAATTCGAATATTACTTGCCTATGCTACTTACCATGGCTTTAAGCTTTATCAAATGGACGCGAAAAGTGCCTTCCTCAATGGCCCTATCAAGGAAGAGGTCTATGTTAAGCAACCTCCAGACTTTGAAGATAGTGAGTATCCTAACCACGTTTATAAGCTCTCAAAGGCGCTTTATGGGCTCAAGCAAGCCCCAAGAGCATGGTATGAATGCCTGCGAGACTTTCTTACCACTAATGGCTTCAAAGTCAGAAAGGCTGATCCTACTCTCTTTACTAAAACAATTGCAAAAGACTTGTTTATATGCCAAATTTATGTTGATGATATTATATTTTGGGTCTACTAACAAGTCATCTTATGAAGAGTTTAGTAGGATTATGATACAGATATTCGATATGTCTATGATGAGTGAGTTGTAATATTTCCTTGAATTTCAAATTAAGGAACTCCAAGAGGGCACCTTCATCAGCCAAACTAAGTACATTCAAGACATACTTAAGAAGTTTGGAATGAAGAATGGCAAACCCATCAAGACACCCATGGGAACCAATGGGCATCTCGACCTCGACACGGGAGGTAAATCCATATATCAAAAGGTATACCGGTCGATGATATGATCTTTACTCTACTTATGTGCATCTCGACCGGACATTATGCTTTCTGTATGCATGTGTGCAAGGTTCCAGGCAAATCCTAAGGAAGTTCACCTTAGGGCCGTGAAGAGAATCATGAGATATTTAGTCTACACTCCTAAGTTTGGGTTTTGGTACCCCAAGGGATCTACATTTGATTTAATAGGATATTCCGATGCCGATTATGCAGGGTGTAAAATTGGTAGGAAGAGCATATTAGGGACTTGTCAGTTTCTAGGGAGATCCTTAGTGTCTTGGGCTTTAAAGAAACAAAACTCAGTAGCTCTTTCTACCGCCGAAGCCAAGTATATTGCTGCAGGCCATTGCTATGCACAATTACTTTGGATGAGGAAAACCCTCAGGGACTATGGCTACAAATTAAGCAAAGTCCCTCTCTTATGTGATAATGAGAGTGCAATCCGCATGACGGATAATCCCGTTGAGCACAGCCGCACTAAGCACATAGACATTTAGTATCACTTTCTGATAGATCACCAACAAAAGTGGGATATCGAAATTGCTTATGTTAATACCCACAATCAATTAGCCGATATCTTTACCAAGCCACTAGATGAAAAGACCTTTAGCAAACTTAGGAATGGGCTAAATATACTTAATTCTCATAACTTTGATTGAAATATTGCACACATAGCTAATTTATATACCTTTGATCATGTCTCTTCCATTTGGTACAAATGCATATTTCTTATTCTTCTTGTACCAAGGCTAAGACTAATGTGCTTTCAAGTATATTTCTATACTTAGTCTTAGATTGAAAGGGAAATGAAGTATTCGACAAAGGCAAGGCATCCACTCCAACTCTGACGGTATTATTTATCCTTTGCCATTACTCATGCAACTCTCAATTGGTATAACCCTTCACTTATATTTACTTTACCAATGTGGGAGAAAGTTTAAAAGGGCTCTCAAAGTTCTTCATTTTTGGCGATTAATGCCGAAGGGGGAGAAAGTATTAAGCCCAAAGCAAAAGGATCGCACCACCATTTTAAAATTTTAGTGTATATTTCAAATTGGATTTTTCAAAAGGAAGTATTTTTCAATTGGTATCTTATTTTGTCTTCATTTGTATAAAAAAAATTTAATTGGTATTTTAGGTAGCCTCTAAATGAATATTCAATTGGTATCTCATTTGGCTTCAAAATTTCAAATAAGAATAGAGATTTCAATTGGTATAAGTTCTTTTGGCACCTATTTCAAAAAGGGAAAATCATTTCAAAACCCCTCTTGGAAGCTAAGGGGAGAATTCCTTCAGGGGGAGCTTTCATATAGTCAAAGCAAAAGCATTTGAAACAGGGGGAGGAAATTCAAATCTAGAAAATGCTTCTCACAATTATATTCTTATACCTTTGACTAATTGCAAAAGATTTTGAAAAAGATTTTTCCAAAAGATTTGCGAAAAACAAACAAGTGGTGCAGATGTGGTCCAAAATGTTAAATAAGAGAAAAACAATCCATTCATTTTAGACACATGCATAAAGTCTTTCAATTGGTTTAATTCTAAGTAACCTGTGCACATCTATCTAAATAGCAAACTAGTCTCATTTCTGCACTTTATATTTGCTTTGGTTTGTGTTGGCATCAATCACCAAAAAGGGGGGAGATTGAAATGGAAATGGGCTTAATCATTTCCAATAATCGATTTTGGTGGTTGACGACCAACACAAACCACGTGGACTAACTAGTTTGTCTAGATATCATTTATCTCAGGTGCATAAGGTTCAACACAAACCAAGAAAGAATTCAAGTTGGGGACACAAACAAATTTTGGAGCAATACATGAGAGTGTGCTGCCAAGTGGCGCACCGGACACTGTCCGGTGCACCAAGCCCAGGTGCAATCAAACTAGCAACTCTTGGGAATTCGACAGGCGTGCTCCGCTATAATCAACAGACTGTCCGGTGAGCCAGCGGAACAACAGCTAACTGGCATCAACGGTCGACTGCTCAGAGGAACAGTGCCGCACAAAGTTAGAGATCACCGGATAGTGTCTGGTGTGGCACCGGACTGTCCGGTGCAGCAAAAAGACAAAGAGTTCCAACAGTCAATAGCTTCAAACCCCAACAGGCACGCTGACGTGGCGCGCACCAGACAGTGAACAGTGACTGTCTGGTGCGCCATCGGACTGTCCGGTGCGCCTGTCGACAGTAGACTCAGCCAACATCTATGGAAGTGGTTGGGGGTTATAAATACCCTCCCAACCACCTCATTCAAAGCCATCCAAGCATTCTAAACTCAACATTCAATACAAGAGCAAAAAACTACACTCCAAGACACATTCCAAAAGATCAAATCCTCTCCAAGCCTCCAAATCAACTCAATTCCATTATTGACTTGAGAGAGAGTGTTTTTGTCTTCTTTTGTTGCTCTTGTCGCTTGGATTGCCTTCTTCCTTTCTCTTCTTAATTCCTAAGTGTTTTGTAATGCTAATCAAGAGACACCTAAGTGTATGGTGGTCCTTGCGGGGTCTTAGTGACCCATGTGATTAAGGAAAAGGCTCATCCGGTCTAAGTGACAGTTTGAGAGAGGGAAAGAGTTGAAATAGACCTGGCCTTTGTGGCCTCCTCAATGGGGACTAGGTTCTTTGGAACTGAACCTCGGTAAAACAAATCTTCGTGTTCACTCGCCTTGATTCTCGCTTGATTTGTTTGCTCCCTTTCCTCTCTCCAAAGTTTCCTCGCTAAATATTGATTTGAGTTTGCTCCCAAACATCATCCACATCATTTGAGCAACTCGTGGCAAGAGAAACAATCTTCTGCACTCGGTTTTAATTCTAACGCTAACCCCAGCCCAAGTGTGTGTTTAAGTTTATAAATTTCATGTTTTGCCTATTCACCCTGAAAGGATCACGATGCCCAAGACGGGGGGGGGGGTGAATTAGGCTTTTCTAAAAATTAACAACAATTAAACCCTAAGCAAGAGCCCAACTTCACCCAACAACTAGCAATAAGTGAATACTTCTAGAAATACAACATTACTAAGACAATGCTTTAACTTCTTAGTAAATAAATACACAAGGTAAAGTGCTTGAGTTTAAATGCAGAATGTAAAGCAAAGTTTAGAAGACTCCTCCACTTTTTCCCGAGGTATCGAAGAGTCGGCACTCTTCCCTAGTCCTCGTTGGAGCACCCGCGCAAGGGTATCGCTCCCTCTTGGTCCTCGCAAGAACCAAGTGCTCACTATGAGATGATCCTATGCCACTCCAGTGCGGTGGATCTCTCACGACTACTTACAATCTCGAGCTGGGTCACCAACAAGTCCTCCAATGTGATCACCGAGCTCCCAATGCCACCAAGCCGTCTAGGTGATGTCCATCACCAAGAGTAACAAGCCATAGACTTTCACTTGACCAAGAGAAGCCTAATGCATGCGGTGTGTGCTCTAGGTGGATCTCGCTAGCATTAATGAGGTCCTAATGCGGGATTAAGATTTTCTAATCACCTCACAATGCTTTGTGGTGCTTGCAATGCTCTAGCAATGTATGGGAGTAAATGTGGGCAGCAAGACATTCAATATGGTAGGTGGAGGGGTATAAATAGCCCTCACCTACCAACTAGCCGTTACCAGCCCTGGCGGCGCATGGGCGCACCGGACAGTTCACCGGTGCGCCAACGGTCACTTCCAACGGCTAGTTCTGACAGCTAGCCGTTGGGCAGCTGGCACACCAGATAGTTCGGTGTGCCGGCTAAAAATTGATTTCTAAACTCTTTGTTCTCGGGTTTCTGAGGGAGAAGAAGCATTTCCCCGGGCCAGCCTGGCCCCACTGTCAGAGGGTGCACCGGACAGTCCGGTGCGCACCGGACAGTCCGGTGCCCCAAAGACAGAAACCCTAGTTTTCTTTTTCCTTCTGATTTTCAAACCAGTTTTTGTTCTAACTCGTGAGTGTGTTATAGAGTGACACCTAGCACTATATGTGAGTGTGAATATGCACAAACACTACACTAGAACTCTCTTGGTCAAACTACTCATCGACAACCCCTCTTTATAGTATGGCTAAAACAAAATAAAAGACCTAACACTACACCGAGTGTCCGCAACTCCTTGACACTCACAATACGAAGACCTTCATCTTTTGTTTCGTCGTTTCAGCCATCGCCTCAAGTTCTTATCTTAGAGACTGTTTTCACCCTTGTAGTACATCTTCATGTAATGCGACATAACTTACCATTTGTCTCTGCAAAACACACGTTAGTCACATATAATATTACGTTGTCATTAATCACTAAAACCAACCAGGGGCCTAGATGCTTTCAATCTCCCCCCTTTTTGGTGATTGATGACAACCCTACAAGAGTGTGAGAGTAGTTTGTTTGAAATTTCTATCAATAGAGAAGATGGTTAGTTATACTCAATAATTTTTTACAGAAAGAGCGTGTAAAATAATAATAAGTATAGGCGCATACACGACATAAGTTTCTTGTTCATATAAGAATGAAATGAAATCGATGAACAAGAACTAAAAGACTGGTGATAATATATTAGGTGAAAACACAAAACACACACAGTCAAAATAAGCATCGAGAGCATATTATAGAGTTTGTGAGTAAAATCGTCATACAAAAGTGGAGCTAGTACAGAGAGTATCAAGCACATATATTACATCCAAATACACAAGACACTCTCAACTAACTCCCTAACTCCCCCTAGCTCTCACAACTCTCATATCTCTCCCCCTTTGGCGTCAAACACCAAAAGGGTAACCCGAACCTACAGCCTAGAGGAGGAAGGAGGAGGCGGGGGTGTATCCGGTCACGGTCGTGGCAGAAGTGCAAACCCAACCTGGGGGTCTGGGGGTCAGAGTCAGTCTCAGATCCAGGATCTGCCGCAGAAGTTGGAGCTGGTACTGACTTGGACTGAGGCTGCGCTTGTAACACCCTGAATTTGAGGGTATAAAATTTCTTTCTAATTATCACCCAAATTCATGTGTTACTCTTCTCTCTCTCACTCTAGGTTTTATCTCTCTCTAGATTCTCTCTTCCTTTTTCCCTTTTAAGTAGGATTAGCTTAAAGTTAGGGGGAATTAATTATTTATTTTTGCCAAAACATTATGAGTCATGACATGTTGCATCATGTTGAGCTTAAAATACTCTTTGAAGTGTTGCACAAGTTTGAATTTATTTGAATTTGAAACCTAATTTAAATTTGGATTTGAAAACCCTATAGAAAAGAAATAGAAAAGGAATTAGAAAATCCAGAGAAAAACAAAAAGAGAAAGTAGCCCAAACCAGCCCAGCTCGGCCCAGCCAGGCCGCGCGCCCGCGCCGCCTGAAAGGCGGACCCCGCCTGTCAGCGGCAGCTCTCTCCCACGCGCCCTCCCTCTCTCACTCGCTGCCCAGTGGGGCCGACCTGTCGGCACCGGTTTCTTCACCCATGCGCTTCTTCTCTCTCTGCCACGCGGGCCCGGTTCGCCTGTTGCTGAGTCGTTGCCCTGAGCGCCCCTTTCCTCTCTCTGCGCTGTGGACCCTCCCTGTCAGATCTACCCTCCCCGCGCTCGCCGTGGACCGGCGAGTGCGCACTCGCGCACGTCGCCGGATTTCTCGGCCACGACACCCCCCACGCGCCCATCTCCCTTCTTAGAGCCCCACCAGTGCCCGCACTCGCTCCCCCACCTCAGTTCGCGTAGCTCTGCCCTCTCTCGCGCTCTACCCTCGCCGCCAGATGCCGCCGGAGACCCACGCTCGCGTTCCTGACCATCTAGCTCGTCGGAGACCGCGCCAAGCCTCTCCGAGCTCCGCCCCGAGGTGAGACACCTGTCCCCATGCCCAATTTTCCCTATTGCTCTTTGTGATCGGCCAATTTCGGCTTCGTCGGTGCTCGACCGTGGTGGTCCGCCGTGATCATGCAGTGGTCGGCCGATTTAGCCTGGTCTAACTCCCCGGAGTAGGTCCCTGTGTCACCCCTGCCTCTGCTGAAGCTAGCCCAGGCCTTAGCGCACCTTAAACCCCCTCCCTGTGGCTGGAATGCCTCACCGAAGTTTCTCCGGTCTGCCCGAGGCCTTCTCCCCGCCGTTCTCCCCTCTCTGCCCACGGATTCATGGCCCCTTCCCCGCCATTGAGTTTGCTGTGGCATCCTCTCCCTCTCTACCCAACTACGGTGACCCTGGAGCCACCCTAGCTCGCGCCTGCCTCAACTCCGGCGACTTCACCGCCGTGGAGAGGAGCAGCACCGCCCGCAACCGTTTGTCCGCCCCGGTCTGATCCACTCCGTCCGATTTTGATCGCACGGACTAGATCGCGGATACCGCTTTGCGCACGAGCGCCCTGCGCCCCTGGCTCACCTGTCAGGGCCCGTGTCCCCTAGTGTTGGGCCCGCTCGGTTAGTGCGCCCTCCCCCTCGGTCACTGACACCCCCTGGCCCGCCTGTCAGCGCTCGCCCACCCGCGCGCACGTGCCCTCGGCCACAGATCTATTCTCAGTCGTTGGTTTTAGATCTAACAGTTGAGGGAGCCTGATACCCTTTCGTGTGGCTGTTTTATTAAAGAGACCCTCGGTTTGTTGGAAATAAACCTGTCGTCCCTGGTTTTCGCGCGCAGCCCCCTGCATTCTTGCATATTTAACCCTGGACTTTTAAATGCAGATTTAACCTTGGACTTTTAAATATTCACAGAGTTAGACCTAATTTCATATTTTGAATTCCCAAACTTGTTTATTTCATATCTTTTGCATATGAACTCCAAATTTAGTGATTCAAATTGCAAAATGTTCATAGAATTATTCTCTATTTAAATAAATTAGTTTCAGTTACTGTATGCACATTCTAATTTTTATGTTTAAGTATGAACTAATGTAGGTGTAGATTTATTTATTTAATAAAATAAATAAAAGAAGAACCCTAGAGATTAAACATGCTTAATCTTGTGAGATTAATAATGTGTATTACATGAATTCATCTCTGTTCTAATTTTTAGGTCACAATAAAAAAATTAAACTATGTTTTGTATTTGTGAGTAACACTTAGAGAAATAATAATATATTTCCAGAGAAAGTTGATCCATGTTATAGTTCATGTTATGTTTTGATCTCATTATCCCCTATTGTGTTTTTAAGATGCATTCCTATGTTTGTACATGTTTGGTGTGTTATTTATTTGTACTTTCCAAATGTATTAAATGCATGCTCGCTTTATTTAGACAACGAGCAGTCCGAGGTTCCTGAGTGTGTTGTTGGAGACCTCCCCGAGCAACAACCTGGTGCAGGCAAGTGTCCTCTGACCTATTATGTCCGACATACTCTATAATTCACTGCCCCGCATTACTTTATGAAACCTAAGGATTGTCTAGTTTGTATTTACCTTATCCTTGTTTACCTTTTGGGTTATCATGGTTAGCATTTTGCTATTGCCTTAATTTTAATCAATGAACATGATATGAACATTTATGATATGATACTGTTATCCTGATTATGTTGATGATCTTGTGATACTCTAGGGGGCTCAGGCCTTTTTCCTGAGTACCTCTCCGTAAGGACCTGTTCTTAGAGTGACCACCGGGATAACAGTGCAACCACGAGGGTGGAATGGGATGCCATTAGCTGATTAATTAGATGAACCTAGGGGTGTAGTTGGCTTTGCCTGAGGGCCGTCAATGGGGGCCAGGGTGTACTGCTCGCTCTTCCAAGGTTGGGGTGCAGAGGTTCATTCGATTTGGTTTTGTTAGTCTCCCACCTTGGGGAGGTGTACTGCGTTTGTACGACTGGCGAAACCTAACGAGCAGCTATACACTAGTGGAGTCTTTGTAAAGGCTACGTAGTGTATCCCTGGCCATTCACCTTTGTAGTGAAGATCGGGTCTGTACAACCCAGGCTGGAAAGGGATCACGACTTGTGGGTAAAGTGTACAACCTCTGCAGAGTGTTAAAACTAGTATATCAGCCAAGCTCACGGTTAAGAGCAGCCTTGGGATCCTCTTTGATTAGAAGAACTTTGGATACTTTTATGATGATGGTTAACAATGATGTTATAAATCTGATCTCTGGTATTTCCTCTTTTGAGGGAGTACTTTTGGGTAATAACTGGGTTTATTACTAAAACTTGGCTCTACTAATAATAATAAATACTTGACCAACTAAAAGCAACTGCTTAACTTAAACCCCACATACAGCTAGTTCACTTTAGCCAAATGGGACATTTGCTGAGTACGTTGATGTGTACTCACCCTTGATTTACACACCACCCCACCCCAGGTCGTCCCCACTGTACTCAGTACTCAGGAGGTGATGCTGGCAACATGGATGATTTGGAAAAGTTTTAGGACTACGACGAGTTCTAGTTCTTTCTTAGTGGCAAACCCCCAGTCAGCTGCCTGTGTAGGCTTAGCTTCTACATTTCGTAATTCCGCACTTTGATATTTATGTTGAATATTATGGTTATGTATTAGACTCTATGGATGTCTTGGACATCTTGATGTAATTAAAGTACCTTTTCGCTATTTATTTCGAGCATTGTGTGATGATGTCCAATTATGTAATCGCTGTGTACGTGAGTTTTTTATCCTAGCACGTACATGGTTCGCATTCGGTTTGCCTTCCAAAACCGAGTGTGACATAAGTGGTATCAGAACCTTGCTGACTGTAGGATCGCTAACCTAGACCAGAATGGTCGACCTAAGGACTATAGACCCCTACTCTTACCTTGATCTTTAGAGTCATTTGAAAAGTAGGTTATCTTGACCAACCCTATGTTATTTACTTATCTCAAATGTTTTGTCTCACTTTTCTTTCTGTTTACTTTTTGGTCTAATAGTTCTACTCTTACTCTTGTGCGTATGATGTCTTCTGTAGATGGCCCGTATCAGGTGCACTACACGTAAGTTTGTGATCCCCTTTTTGCCTTCTCGCCTGGCGGAGCATCCACTGCGTCGCATGATGCTAGGTCAGTCTAGTCACCTGGAGAGACTACATCGTCGCCTGCACGAGGAGCAGGAGCACCAACGCCAGGAGCAGGATCAGGACCAGGAGCAGCAGGACTCTTCCCCCTTGCCTCAGTGGGAGATGGAGTCTGAGAGGCCGCCTTCCCCTGCACCTCAGCCAGAGATGCCCCCTGCACCACCACAGGGCATCCCGGCTGCTAGAGGACATCCCAACGGAGATGGAGACGACAACGACGCCGGTGGTAGTTCGAGCCACGGCACGGAGCCTCGGAGGAGCTGGAGCCGGAGGGGTGGATCGCTAGACCCATCACTCGTGACGCTGCTCGCGGGTGTCACTTCCACGACCCCCTCGATACCCTATTGCGTCGGGCCTTCGACCGACACACCTGGTCTATCAAGTATCATTGTGTAGTCTACCAGCATCGTCGCGGGCTATACCCGGACCAGTGGGAGGCTACTTGCTTGGTGCGCCGTCCGGACAATGATCTCTGAGGTGCAGAGGCCTTCTCAGAGCACTATTCTATTACTGAGAGGGATACCGCCGAGGCAGCCATGCAAGATGTAGCACGACAGGCACTTTCTCAGTATTCCTCGTTGTTCAGCGGGGTAGCTGATGGCCTTGACCTGAAGTACTACCCTCACTGTTTGACCGGCAGTGCTGGAGGTGTGATTGTCTCGCCAGTTGGAGAGGGCAATCCCAGGCTAAATAGCATGGTCAACCTAGCTGACGTGATCAACACAGAGTTGGACCACACCCTTGATGAGTTGGGCAAGGTTCGGGTGGAGGTTGTAGAATTGCGTGCTGAGTGTGTAGCACGCCACTATCTGGATGGTGGTTCTCCCGCCCTGGTCGGGATTCAACACCCTTACCGTTCACCGCCCCGTGGTCACTTCGACTATGGTACCCCAGACTGCAGGACCCGGATAGATTTGGATCCTTAGATCGACAGAGTCGGAGTCTGTAATAATGCTTAGTTTAGTGTCTTAGCCTAAGTCAGTTTTAGTTAGAGTTAGTTTGTTTATCTTATGTTGAATGCTTGTTATGATGGACATGTACTGAAGTTGGATCTTTGTAATGATTGTCACCAAGGTGTGGGTATCCCCTGCAACTTGGTGTAGTTATTAATAAAGTCAGTTATTTAGTTGGGTAATCCATTTATTTCCACTTTCCTTTTTATCTGAGATGCTATCAGTGAAGATGGTTATTTGTTCAGTGCTATGAAGATTTTCTATACACCTTTTCTTATGCTGAAAGACTTCAGAGTCAGATTTGATATATGTGTGATTTCTACAGATGTCTGAAAACAGGCGCAGAGGTGCAAGGCGTGCTCAGCCAGAGCAGCAGGCACCCCAAGAGGAGGCAGCCCCGCAGCAGCATTTGCCACCGCCACCATCGATGACCATCGAGCAGATGTTCTTGATGCAGACACAAGCAGTTTAGGCAATTGGACAGACCCTAGTAGCAATGCAGCAGGTACAGCAGCAGCCACCACCACCTCAGCCTCAGGTGCAAGTCCAGATGCCACAGGTGCCCAAAGACAAGCGGGCAGAATTCATGAGGGGCCATCCCCCAGTTTTTGCCCATTCTGCTGATCCCATGGACGCTGAAGATTGGCTGCGTATCGTGGAACGCGAGTTGCACACTGCCCAGTGCAATGATCGTGAGAAAGTGTTGTATGATCCCCGACAGCTGAGGGGAGCAGCCCAGTCTTGGTGAGAGTCTTACCTTGCCACCCATGCCAACCCTGAAGCCATCACTTGGGAAGAATTCAAGGACAACTTCCGTCGCTACCATGTACCCAAGGGACTGATGATAGTGAGGAAGGAGGAGTTTCTCGCCCTGAAGCAAGGTCCCCTGTCTGTCAGTGAGTATAGGGATAAGTTTCTGCAGCTGTCGTGTTATGCCCCAGAAGATGTCAACACAGATGCCAAGGGGTAGTATCGCTTCCTGAGAGGATTGGGTATCCCCTCCACTATCAACTGATAAACCACATCTTCCCTACCTTCCAGCATCTGATTAACAGAGCAATTATGACAGAAAGGAAGAGTCGAGAAATGGAAGACAGGAAACGCAAGATTGGTGGATCTCAAGTTGGGAGTAGCAGTCGTCCTCGCTACTCAGGAAACCCACCTCAGCCATTCAAGCAAGGTCACCAGCATCAGCACCAGCATTAGCGTCAGAACCAGTAGCAGCCGTACCAGAGGCAGTTTCCTCAGCAGCAGCAGCAGTACCGTCAGAATAACCAGCAAGGAGGAAATCAATACCAGCGTCAGAGCAACCAGGCAGCCCGTCTTCCTGCCCCAGCAACCAACCAGAACAACCAAGCAGCACCAGCGCAAGGAGGAAGTCGTGCGTGTTTCCACTATGGGGAACAAGGTCATTGGGCGAATCATTGCCCAAAGAAAGCAGCTCAGCAGCAGCCAGCTCCCAATGCCCTAGTCAGACAGAATGCAATGCAGCAAGGAGGCAATAACCGTGGGCAACCTCGTGCCTAGTATGGAAAGGTGAACCACATGGAGGCCGACACAGTCCAAGAGACTCTAGGAGTGGCACTAGGTATGTTTTTAGTCGAGTACCATTCTACAAATGTGTTATTCGATACTGGAGCAACACATTCTTTTGTGACTACATCATGGGTAGAATCACATAATATACCAGTAGCACCCATGTATCCACCTATGAGGGTTAGTTCAGCTGGTGGATGAACTCAAACTGATAGATTTTGCCCTAGTGCAAGAGTCCAAATAAGGGGGATAGAGATCCCCACTGATTTAATAGTTATGGGTAACCATGATACAACTATAGATGTCATCCTAGGGATGAATTGGCTAACCAAGTACTGAGCTAGTCTTAGCTGTGACAAGAGAATGGTGAAGTTAGTATCCCCATTAGGAGAAGAAGTGTTAGTGGAGTTGGTCTTGTCTGGACCAAGAAAAGGAAGCTCTCACCAAGTCACCGCTCACATTGAGGAGATTAAACCATCAGAGACTATCAGTGTAGTATCAGAATTCCTAGATGTGTTTCCCAAGGAGTTACCAGGTATACCACCTAAAAGGAAGGTTGAATTTGCCATAGAGCTTATACCAGGCACCGCCCCTATTTCAGGAGAGCCTATCGAGTGTCCGGACTAGAGTTGGTGGAACTCAAGAAGCAGATTGATGAGTTGTCGGAGAAAGGCTACGTCAGACCGAGTACCTCGCCTTGGGCAGCCCTAGTGCTATTTGTGGAGAATAAGGATGGCACAAAGAGGATGTGCATCGATTTTTCCGAGCCTTGAACGAGGTCACTATCAAGAACAAGTACCCCCTGCCTAGGATTGAAGATTTATTCGATTAGTTGAGAGGAGCCAGTGTGTTCTCGAAGATAGATCTGAGGTCGGGCTACCATCAGCTTAGAATCCGACCCTTAGATATACCGAAGACAGCATTCATCACCAAGTATGGACTATATGAGTTCACGGTCATGTCATTCGGATTGACGAATGTGCCAGCTTACTTCATATACTTAATGAACAGTGTGTTCATGGACTACCTCGACAAGTTCGTAGTAGTGTTCATTGATGATATTCTTATATATTCCCAAAATGAGCAAGATCATGAGGAGCATTTGAGGAAGGTACTTCAGAGGCTACAAGATTGTCAGCTGTATGCCAAGCTCAGCAAGTGCGAGTTCTAGATCAGTGAAGTCTTGTTCTTGGGTCACATTATAAACCGAGAGGGATTGGCTGTAGATCTGAAGAAGGTAATAGCTATCTTGGACTGGAAAGCACCAAAAGATATCCGAGGAATCAAGAGTTTCATTAGAATGGTCGGTTATTATCGGCATTTCATTGAAGGTTTCTCCAATATTGCTAGGCCAATGACAGCCTTGTTGGCAAAGAGGGTTGAGTTTAAGTGGACCCCAACATACCAGAAGTCATTTGAGACATTAAAGGAGAAGTTGACAACGACACCAGTACTAATTCTGCCAGATGTTCACAAGCCATTCTCAGTATATTGCGATGCTTCATACACCGGACTAGGATGTGTATTGATGCAGGAAGGGAGAGTAGTGGCATACTCATCCCAACAGTTGAAGATTCATGAGAAGAATTACCCTACTCATGATCTAGAATTAGCAGCCGTGGTTCATGCATTGAAGACCTAGAGGCACTATCTTTATGGGCAGAAGTGTGATATCTACACGGATCACAACAGTCTCAAATATATATTCACTCAGTCAGAGCTAAACATGAGGCAACGAAGATGGTTAGAATTGATCAAAGATTATGAGCTGGAGATTCATTATCACCTAGGCAAAGCAAACGTGGTTGCAGATGCTCTGAGTAGAAAGAGTCAAGTCAATATGTTGGCCGCTCACCCGATGCCGTATGAGCTAGCGAAGGAGTTCGATAGATTGAGTCTCGGATTTCTAAACAACACTCAAGGCGTGACAATTGAGTTGGAACCCACTCTAGAGCAAGACATCAGGAAAGGTCAGAAGGATGATGAGAAAATCAATGAGAACCGACAGCTGATAATAGATGGAAAAGGCAAGGATTTCCGTGGAGATGCAGAAGGAGTGGTATGGTTCAAGGATAGACTGTGTGTTCCTGACATCAAATCGATCCGGGAACTGATTCTCAAGGAAGCTCATGAGATGGCATACTCTATACACCCTGGTAGTGAGAAGATGTACCAGGACCTAAAGAAAAGATTCTGGTGGTATGGGATGAAAAGGGAGATAGTAGAGTATGTGGCTGTATGTGACAGTTGTCAGAGGATTAAAGCAAAACATCAGAGACCTGCAGGTTTGTTGCAACCATTGCAGATTCCTCAGTGGAAATGGGATGAGATTGGAATAAATTTCATAGTCGGTTTGCCTCGCACTCGTACTGGTTATGACTCCATATGGGTAGTAGTGGACCGTTTGACAAAGGCGGCCCATTTCATACCAGTTAAGACCACCTACAACAGTGCGGTGTTAGCCGAACTATACATGTCTCGGATTGTGTGCTTGCATGGCGTTCCAAAGAAGATAGTATCAGATAGAGGCACTCAGTTCACCTCTCATTTTTGGCAGCAGTTACATGAAGCTTTGGGCACACACTTGAAGTTTAGCTCAGCTTACCACCCGCAGACAGATGGTCGAACAGAGAGAACCAATCAGATTCTGGAGGATATGTTGAGGGCTTGTGCTTTGCAAGATAAGATAGGTTGGGACAAGAGATTACCATATGCAGAATTCTCTTACAACAACAGCTATCAGGCCAGTCTGAAGATGTCACCATTAGAAGCACTTTATGGGAGGAATTGCAGAACTCCACTGCATTGGGACCAACCTGGTGAAAGACAGGTGTTCGGACCAGATATTTTGCTTGAAGCCGAAGAGAATATCAGAATGGTCTGAGAGAATTTAAAGGCAGCGCAGTCTAGACAGCGAAGCTATGTTGACACTAGAAGAAGGCAACTCAGTTTTGAAGTGGGAGACTATGTCTACTTGAAGGTGTCACCCATCAGAGGAACCAAAAGGTTTGGAGTCAAAGGCAAGCTAGCGCCTCGATATATTGGGCCGTATCAGATTCAAGCAAGGCATGGAGAAGTGGCATATCAACTCAGCTTACCAGAGAATCTGTCTGCTGTGCACGATGTGTTCCATGTGTCTCATTTGAAGAAATGCTTGAGAGTGCTAGAAGAGCAGTTGCCAGCAGAGGATCTTGAAGTTCAAGAAGATCTGACTTATATTGAGAAGCCAACTCAAATTCTGGAGATAGCAGATCGAGTCACTCGGAGGAGTACCATCAGGATGTGCAAAGTCAAATGGGGTCACCACTCAGAAGAAGAAGTCAGCTGGGAACGAGAGGATGATTTGAAAGCCAAGTACCCTAAGCTCTTTTCTAGCTAGCCCTGAATCTCGAGGGCGAGATTCTTTTAAGGGGGATAGGTCTGTAACACCCTGAATTTGGGGGTATAAAATTTCTTTCTAATTATCACCCAAATTCATGTGTTACTCTTCTCTCTCTCACTCTAGGTTTTATCTCTCTCTAGATCCTCTCTTCCTTTTTCCCTTTTAAGTAGGATTAGCTTAAAGTTAGGGGGAATTAATTATTTATTTTTGTCAAAACATTATGAGTCATGACATGTTGCATCATGCTGAGCTTAAAATACTCTTTGAAGTGTTGCACAAGTTTGAATTTATTTGAATTTGAAACCTAATTTAAATTTGGATTTGAAAACCCTATAGAAAAGAAATAGAAAAGGAATTAGAAAATCTAGAGAAAAAGAAAAAGAGAAAGCAGCCCAAACCAGCCCAGCTCGGCCCAGCCAGGCTGCGTCCCTGCGCGCCCATGCCGCCTGACAAGCGGACCCCGCCTATCAGCGGCAGCTCTCTCTCCAGCGTGCCCTCCCTCTCTCGCTCGCTACCCAGTGGGGCTGACCTGTCAGCGCCTGTTTCTTCACCCGCGCGCTTCTTCTCTCTCTCTGCTTCGCGGGCCCGGTTCGCCAGTTGCTGAGCCATTGCCCTGAGCGCCCCTTTCCTCTCTCTCTCTCTCTCTCTCTCTCTGCGCCGTGGACCCTCCTGTCAGATCCGCCCTCCTCGCGCCCGTCGTGGATCGGCGAGTGCGCACTCGCGCACGTCACCGGATTTCTCGGCCACGACACCCCTGAAAGGGAAATGTGCCCTTGGGCCATTTCTAAGTATTTTGGTGATTGAGTGCCAACACAAGTGCTTAAATGTGAATTTATGTCCATGGATGAACAAAGTGCAAATCATGAAGTAAAGGTATGTTTCTAAGCCTTAGTACATTGGTTTTGTGTACTAATATACTTGTCTAAGTGTTAGAAACAGAAAGAAGAAGAAAAGAAGAAAGGTGCAAAAAGACTTGGCTGTGTACAGCCAAGCCTCAGCTCGGTCTGGCACACCGGATTGTCCGGTGTGCACCGGACAGTGTCCGGTGCGCTAGGCTGGCTCGGCGTGAAGTAGCCGCTCTCGGGAATTCGCCGACGGTGTATGGCTAAAATTCACCGGACTGTCCGGTGTGCACCGGACTGTCCGGTGAGCCAACGGTCGGCCGGGCCAACGGTCGACCGCGCAATCTGCGCGGGACACGTGGCCGAGCCAACGGCTAGAAGACAGCACCGGACTGTCCGGTGTGCACCGGACATGTCCGGTGCGCCAACGGCTCCCAGATCTGCAACGGTCTGCAACGGTCGGCTTCGCTATTTAAGGAAGGAAATCGGGCACCGGACAGTGTCCGGTGTGCACCGGACTGTCCGGTGCCCCCGACGACAGAAGGCAAGATTGGCCTTCCAGATTTGCTCTCAACGGCTCCTAGCTGCCTTGGGGCTATAAAAGGGGCCCCTAGGCGCATGGAGGAGACACACAAGCAACCTTAGAGCATTCTTGATCATCCACACTCAGTCTTTGCGCATTTGTTTGTCATTCTAAGTGATTCGAGCTCCGTTCTAGTGAGAACTTTGAGATAGTCTTTGAGCTCGATTCTTGGCCGTGTGTGTGCGCATTTTGCTGTGGATTTGTGTGTGTTGCTTCCCTCCCTTACTCTGTGCTTCTTTGTGATCATATACTTGTAAGGGCAAGAGACTCCAATTTGTGGAGATTCCTTGCAAACGGGATAAAGAAAAGAAAGCAAAACACTGTGGTATTCAAGTGTGTCTTTGGACCGCTTGAGAGGGGTTGATTGCAACCCTCGTCCGTTGGGACGCCACAACGTGGAGTAGGCAAGCGTTGGTCTTGGCCGAACCACGGGATAAACCACTGTGCCATCTCTGTGATTGATCTTCTGTGGTTATTGTGTTTTGTTGAGACTCCTCTCTAGCCACTTGGTATTATCTGTGCTAACACTTAACCAAGTTTTGTGGCTTAAGTTTGAAGTTTTACAGGATCACCTATTCACCCCCCCTCTAGGTGCTCTCAATTGGTATCAGAGCCGTTCTCTTCACAAAGGGACTAATCGCCCGAAGAGATGGATCCTAAGGGGAAGGGTATCGTGATCAACGACAAAGAGAAGGAATCCTTCATCAACGAGCCGAAGGACGACAAGCCTACCGACTCCGGCTCGGGTCATAGACGGAAGGAAGGGAAGAAGAAGAAGACAAGGCGCATCAAGGAGATCGTCTACTACGACGACAGCGATGAATCTACTTCTTCCCAAAAGGACGATGACCACAACGACTACAAAAAGACGGTCAATTCGAACTTTTCATTTGATTATTCTCGTATTCAACACAGTTCGAATTCGCATTTGCTTTCTATTCCTCTTGGCAAACCTCCACACTTCGATGGGGAGGACTACGGATTTTGGAGTCACAAAATGCGTAGTCACTTATTCTCTCTCCATCCAAGCATTTGGGAGATTGTAGAGAATGGAATGAAGTTTGATAGCTCGGATAACTCTATGCTCATAAATGAACAAATCCATAGAAATGCACAAGCTACTACTGTTCTCTTAGCGTCCTTGTGCAGGGAAGAGTACAACAAGGTGAGCGCTTGGACAATGCCAAGCAAATATGGGACACCCTCAAGATCTCTCACGAGGGGAATGACATCACCATGCTCACCAAAATGGAGTTGGTGGAGGGCGAGCTTGGACGATTCGCCATGATAAGGGGAGAGGAGCCAACCCAAACGTACAACCGGCTCAAGACCCTCATCAACAAAATAAGGAGCTACGGAAGCACGCGATGGACGGACCACGACGTCGTCCGCCTAATGCTAAGGTCCTTTACCGTTCTTGATCCTCATCTCGTGAACAATATTCGTGAGAATCCCAGGTACACGATGATGACGCCCGAGGAGGTACTCGGAAAATTCGTAAGCGGGCGGATGATGATCAAGGAGGCGAGATACGTCGACGAAGCATTGAACGGTCCAATCCATGAGTCTCAACCCATCGCTCTCAAGGCAACAAGGAGCAAGGAGCCGCTACCCAGCAAGGTGGCGCAAGTTGAGGCGGCCAGGCTCAATGATGAAGAGATGGCTCTCATCATCAAGAGAATCAAGACGGCGCTAAATGGTCGCAAGGGGCAACCAAGGAAGACCAAGACAAAGGGGAAGCGCTCATGCTTCAAATGTGGTAAGGTTGGTCATTTTATTGCTAACTGTCCCGAAAATGATAGTGACCAGGAGCAAGGAAAGAATGGGAAGAGGGAGAACAAGAAGGTTTACAAGAAGGCCAAAGGCGAAGCACACCTTGGAAAGGAGTGGGATTCGGATTGCTCTTCGTCCGACTCCGACGACGAAGGACTCGCCGCCACTGCCTTCAACAAATCGGCCCTCTTCCCAAACGAGCATCACACTTGCCTCATGGCAAGGGAGAAGAAGGTAATCACTAGTAATGCTAATACTTATGATTCTTCTAGTGATGATGAGTCTAGTGAGGATGAAATAGATTACTCTAGTTTATTCAAGGGATTGGATAGAACTAAGATAGCTAAGATTAATGAATTGATTGATGCCTTGAATGAAAAGGATAGAATCTTAGAGAAACAAGAAGATCTTTTATATGAAGAGCATGATAAATTTGTTAGTGCACAAAATTCACTTGCTCTTGAAATTAAAAGGAATGAAATGCTCTCTAGTGAACTATCTTCTTGTCATGAAACCATTGCTACCTTAAGAAGTGTTAATAATGATTTAAGTGCTAAACTAGAAGTAGCTAGTAAATCTAATTCCTGTGTAGAAATTGTTGATACTTGTATGAGGTGTAAAGATTTCGATGTTGATGCCTGTAGTGAACACCTAGTTTCAATTTCCAAACTAAATGATGAATTGGCTAGTCTTAATGCCCAACTTAAGACTAGCAAAAGTGAATTTGATAAGTTAAAATTTGCAAGGGATGCCTATACAATTGGAAGACATCCCTCAATTAAGGATGGGCTTGGTTTCAAGAGGGAAGCCAAGAACTTAACAAGCCATAAGGCTCCTATCTTCGTCAAGGAGAAAGGGAAGGCCCCTATGGCTAGTAGTGCTAAAAAGAACCATGCCTTCTTGTACCATGATAGGAGACAAACTAGAAATGCGTATAGGAGTTATAATGCTTATGATGATTTTGACTCTCATGCCATGTTTGCTTCTAGTTCTTCCTATATGCATGGTAGAAATATGTCTAGGAGAAATGATATTCATCATGTGCCTAGAAAGAATATTATTCATGCTCCTAGGAAAGTAGTGAATGAACCTTCTACAATTTATTGTGCTTTAAATGCTTCCTTTGCTATTTGTAGAAAGGATAGGAAAATAGTTGCTAGGAAGTTAGGGGCAAAATGCAAGGGAGACAAAACTTGCATTTGGGTCCCTAAGGATATTTGCACTAACCTTGTAGGACCCAACATGAGTTGGGTACCTAAGACCCAAGCCTAAATTTGCCTTGCAGGTTTATGCATCCGGGGGTTCAAGCTGGATTATCGACAGCGGATGCACAAACCATATGACGGGGGAGAAGAAGATGTTCACCTCCTACGTCAAAAACAAAGATTCCCAAGATTCAATCATATTCGGTGATGGGAATCAAGGCAAGGTAAAACGGTTAGGTAAAATTGCAATTTCTAATGAGCACTCAATCTCAAATGTGTTTTTAGTTGAGTCTCTTGGTTACAATTTGCTATCTGTTAGTCAACTGTGCAATATGGGATATAATTGTCTTTTTACAAATGTAGATGTGTCTGTCATTAGAAGAAGTGATGGTTCACTAGCCTTTAAGGGTATACTAGACGACAAGCTTTACTTAGTTGACTTTGCAAAAGAAGAGGCCAGTCTAGATGCATGCTTAATGGCTAAGACTTGCATGGGCTGGCTGTGGCATCGCCGCTTAGCACATGTGGGGATGAAGAACCTCCACAAGCTTCTAAAGGGAGAACACGTGATAGGTCTAACCAATGTTTATTTCGAAAAAGATAGACCTTGTGCAGCTTGTCAAGCAGGTAAACAAGTGGGAGGAGCACATCACAGCAAGAATGTGATGACCACGTCAAGACCTCTGGAGCTGCTGCATATGGACCTCTTCGGACCCGTCGCCTATCTAAGCATAGGAGGAAGTAAGTATGGTCTAGTTATTGTTGATGACTTTTCCCGCTTCACTTGGGTGTTCTTTTTGCAGGATAAGTCTGAAACCCAAGGGACCCTCAAGCGCTTCCTAAGGAGAGCTCAAAATGAGTTTGAGCTCAAGGTGAAAAAGATAAGGAGCGACAATGGGTCCGAATTCAAGAACCTTCAAGTGGAGGAGTTTCTTGAGGAGGAAGGGATCAAGCACGAGTTCTCCGCTCCCTACACACCTCAGCAAAATGGTGTGGTAGAGAGGAAGAACAGGACGCTCATAGATATGGCGAGGACTATGCTTGGAGAATTCAAGACCCCCGAGTGCTTTTGGTCGGAAGCTGTGAACACAGCTTGCCACGCCATCAACAGGGTCTACCTTCACCGCCTCCTCAAGAAGACGTCGTATGAGCTTCTAACCGGTAACAAACCCAATGTATCGTACTTTCGTGTATTTGGGAGCAAATGCTACATTCTAGTGAAGAAGGGTAGAAATTCTAAGTTTGCTCCCAAAGCTGTAGAAGGGTTTTTATTAGGTTATGATTCAAATACAAAGGCGTTTAGGGTCTTCAACAAATCATCGGGTTTGGTTGAAGTCTCTAGCGATGTTGTATTTGATGAGACTAATGGCTCTCCAAGAGAGCAAGTTGTTGATTGTGATGATGTAGATGAAGAAGAAGTTCCGACGGCCGCTATACGAACCATGGCGATTGGAGAAGTGCGGCCACAGGAACAAGATGAACGAGATCAACCTTCTTCCTCAACAACGGTGCATCCCCCAACTCAAGACGATGAACAGGTTCATCAAAAGGAGGCGTGTGATCAAGGGGGAGCACAAGATAATCATGAGATGGAGGAAGAAGCGCAACCGGCACCTCCAACCCAAGTTCGAGCGATGATTCAAAGGGATCATCCCGTCGACCAAATTTTGGGTGACATTAGCAAGGGAGTAACTACTCGATCTCGATTAGTTAATTTTTGTGAACATTACTCTTTTGTCTCTTCTATTGAGCCTTTCAGGGTAGAGGAGACCTTGCTAGATCCGGATTGGGTGTTGGCCATGCAGGAGGAACTTAACAACTTCAAGCGCAATGAAGTTTGGACGCTGGTGCCTCGTCCCAAGCAAAATGTTGTGGGAACCAAGTGGGTGTTCCGCAACAAACAAGACGAGCACGGAGTGGTGACAAGGAACAAGGCTCGACTTGTGGCAAAAGGTTATGCCCAAGTCGCAGGTTTGGACTTTGAGGAGACTTTTGCTCCTGTGGCTAGGCTAGAGTCCATTCGTATCTTGCTAGCGTATGCCGCTCACCATTCTTTCAGATTGTACCAAATGGATGTGAAGAGCGCTTTCCTCAACGGACCAATAAAGGAGGAGGTGTACGTGGAGCAACCCCCTGGCTTCGAGGATGAGCGGTACCCCGACCACAGTTTAGCAGGGTGATGACGCAGAAATTCGAGATGTCGATGATGGGCGAGTTGAACTACTTCCTTGGGTTCCAAGTGAAGAAACTCAAGGATGGCACTTTCATCTCCCAAACAAAGTACACGCAAGACTTGCTGAAGCGGTTTGGGATGAAGGACGCCAAGCCCGCAAAGACGCCGATGGGAACAGACGGACACACCGACCTCAACAAAGGAGGTAAGTCCGTTGATCAAAAAGCATACCGGTCCATGATAGGTTCTTTGCTTTATTTATGTGCTAGTAGACCGGATATTATGCTTAGCGTATGCATGTGTGCTAGATTTCAATCTGATCCGAAGGAGTGTCACTTAGTGGCTGTGAAGCGAATTCTTTGATATTTAGTCGCTACGCCTTGCTTCGGGATCTGGTATCCAAAGGGGTCTAACTTTGACTTGATTGGGTACTCAGATTCCGACTATGCTGGATGTAAGGTCGATAGGAAGAGTACATCGGGGACGTGCCAATTCTTAGGAAGGTCCCTGGTGTCATGGAACTCTAAGAAACAAACCTCCGTTGCCCTATCCACCGCTGAGGCCGAGTACGTTGCCGCAGGACAGTGTTGTGCGCAACTACTTTGGATGAGGCAAACCCTCAGGGACTTTGGCTACAATCTGAGCAAAGTCCCACTCCTATGTGACAATGAGAGTGCTATCCGAATAGCGGAAAATCCTGTTGAGCACAGCCGCACAAAGCACATTGACATCCGGCATCACTTTTTGAGAGACCACCAGCAAAAGGGAGATATCGAAGTATTTCATGTTAGCACCGAGAACCAGCTAGCCGATATCTTTACCAAGCCTCTAGATGAGAAGACCTTTTGCAGGCTGCGTAGTGAGCTAAATATCTTAGATTCGCGGAACTTGGATTGAAATGTAGCATACATGTGGTTATGCCTTTGATCATGTTCATTCTGCATTTTGTTGCTTATTATGGTGCTCAAGTTGTACAAACACTCCCTGGACCTCACAAGTCCGTTGCAAAGTGATGCACATGTTTAGGGGGAGATGTGTTACAACTTGACCCTTTGAGACTAACCATATGCTTGAGTTTGCTTGATTTAGTCTCGAAGGAGAATTGAAAGGGAAAAGGTGGACTTGGACCATGAAAGACTTCCACTGCACTCCGATGAGAGGGTAACTTATTCCAAGTCCATCTCATGAACTCTTATTGCCATTTGCTCTAAATTGAAGATTTTGGTGAGGCAATGGGGTTAAAGGGGCCAAGATTGATCCCGTTTTGGTGCTTGATGCCAAAGGGGGAGAAAATAAAGGCCAAAGCAATAAATGGATCAGCTACCACTTGAGAAATTTGAAAATAGTAGAGTAGAGCTTTTGGTTTGTCAAAACTCTTTTATTGTCTCTTTTGGCTTCTTGTGGGGAGAAGTAGTAATTATGGGAAAAAGGGGGAGTTTTTGAAACCTTTGTTCAATCTCTTTTGGAATGACTCTCTTTATGCTTCAACATGTGTGTTTGACTTAGAGATAGAGATTTGAGTTTGATTTGCAAAAACAAACCAAGTGGTGGCAAAGGATGATCCATATATGCCAAAATTGAATCAAAATAAATTTGAGTTTTATTTGAAGTGAGTTTGCACTTGTTCTAGTTGCTTTATGTTGTGTTGGCATAAATCACCAAAAAGGGGGAGATTGAAAGGGAAATGTGCCCTTGGGCCATTTCTAAGTATTTTGGTGATTGAGTGCCAACACAAGTGCTTAAATGTGAATTTATGTCCATGGATGAACAAAGTGCAAATCATGAAGTAAAGGTATGTTTCTAAGCCTTAGTACATTAGTTTTGTGTACTAATATACTTGTCTAAGTGTTAGAAACAGAAAGAAGAAGAAAAGAAGAAAGGTGCAAAAAGACTTGGCTGTGTACAGCCAAGACTCAGCTCGGTCTGGCACACCGGACTGTCCGGTGTGCACCGGACAGTGTCCGGTGCGCCAGGCTGGCTCGGCGTGAAGTAGCCGCTCTCGGGAATTCGCCGACGGCGTACGGCTAAAATTCACCGGACTGTCCGGTGTGCACCGGACTGTCCGGTGAGCCAACGGTCGGCCGGGCCAACGGTCGACCGCGCAATCTGCGCGGGACACGTGGCCGAGCCAACGGCTAGAAGACGGCACCGGACTGTCCGGTGTGCACCGGACATGTCCGGTGCGCCAACGGCTCCCAGATATGCAACGGTCTGCAACGGTCGGCTTCGCTATTTAAGGAAGGAAATCGGGCACCGGACAGTGTCCGGTGTGCACCAGACAGTGTCCGGTGTGCACCGGACTGTCCGGTGCCCCCGACGACAGAAGGCAAGATTGGCCTTCCAGATTTGCTCTCAACGGCTCCTAGCTGCCTTGGGGCTATAAAAGGGGCCCCTAGGCGCATGGAGGAGACACACAAGCAACCTTAGAGCATTCTTGATCATCCACACTCAGTCTTTGCGCATTTGTTTGTCATTCTAAGTGATTCGAGCTCCGTTCTAGTGAGAACTTTGAGATAGTCTTTGAGCTCGATTCTTGGCCGTGTGTGTGCGCATTTTGCTGTGGATTTGTGTGTGTTGCTTCCCTCCCTTACTCTGTGCTTCTTTGTGATCATATACTTGTAAGGGCAAGAGACTCCAATTTGTGGAGATTCCTTGCAAACGGGATAAAGAAAAGAAAGCAAAACACTGTGGTATTCAAGTGTGTCTTTGGACCGCTTGAGAGGGGTTGATTGCAACCCTCGTCCGTTGGGACGCCACAACGTGGAGTAGGCAAGCGTTGGTCTTGGCCGAACCACGGGATAAACCACTGTGCCATCTCTGTGATTGATCTTCTGTGGTTATTGTGTTTTGTTGAGACTCCTCTCTAGCCACTTGGTATTATCTGTGCTAACACTTAACCAAGTTTTGTGGCTTAAGTTTGAAGTTTTACAGGATCACCTATTCACCCCCCCCTCTAGGTGCTCTCAACCCCCCACGCGCCTAGCTCCCTTCTTAGAGCCCCGCCAGTGCCCGCACTCGTTCCCCTGCCTCATTTCGCGCAGCTCTGCCCTCTCTCGCGCTCTGCCCTTGCCACCAGCTCTGCCCGGTTTAGCCCAAGGCTATCTCCCCGCCGTTCTCCCCTTTCTGCCCATGGATTCATGGCCTCTTCCCCACCATTGAGTTCGCCGTGGCGTCCTCTCCCTCTCTGCCCAACTCCAGCGACCCCGGAGCCACCCTAGCTCACTCCTGCCTCAACTCCGGCGACTTCACCGTCGCGGAGAGGAGCAGCGCCGCCCACAGTCGTTCGTCCTCCTCGGTCTGATTCCCTCCGTCCGATTTTGATCGTATGACCCAGATCGCGGATACCGCTTCGCACACGCGCGCCCTGCGCACGTGTCCCTTGGCGTTGGGCTTGCTCGGTCAATGCGCTCTCCCCCTCGGTCGCTGACATCCCCTAGCCCACCTGTCGGCGCTCGGCTGCAGATCTAATCTTAGCCATTGGTTTTAGATCTTACGGTTGAGGGAGCCCGATACCCCTTCGCGTGGCTGTTTTATTAAAGAGACCCTCGGTTTGTTGGAAATAAACCCGCCGTCCCTGGTTTTCGCGTGCAGGCCCCTGCATTCTTGCAGATTTAACCTTGGACTTTTAAATATTCACAGAATAAGACCTAATTTCATATTTTGAATTCCCAAACTTGTTTATTTCATATCTTTTGCATATGAACTCCAAATTTAGTGATTCAAATTGCAAAATGTTCATAGGATTATTCTCTGTTTAAATAAATTAGTTTCAGTTACTGTATGCACATTCTAATTTTTATTTTAAGTATGAACTAATGTAGGTGTAGATTTATTTATTTAATAAAATAAATAAAAGGAGAACCCTAGAGATTTAAACATGCTTAATCTTGTGAGATTAATAATGTGTATTACATGAATTCATCTCTGTTCTATTTTTTAGGTCACAATAAAATAAATTGAACTATGTTTTGTATTTGTAAGTAACACTTAGAGAAATAATAATCTATTTCCAGAGAAAGTTGATCCATGTTATAGTTCATGTTATGTTTTGATCTAATTATCCCCTATTTTGTTTTTAAGATGCATTCCTATGTTTGTACATGTTTGGTGTGCTGTTTATTTGTACTTTCTAAATGTATTGAATGCATGCTCGCTTTATTTAGACAACGAACAGTCCGAGGTTCCTGAGTGTGTTGTTGGAGACCTCCATGAGCAACAACCTGGTGAAGGCAAGTGTCCTCTGACCTATTATGTCCGACATACTCTATAATTCACTGCCCCGCATTACTTTATGAAACCTAAGGATTGACTAGTCTGTATTTACCTTATCCTTGTTTACCTTTTGGGTTATCATGGTTAGCATTTTGCTATTGCCTTAATTTTAATCAATGAACATGATGTGAACATTTACGATATGATACTGTTATCCTGATTATGTTGATGATCTTGTGATACTCTAGGGGGCTCAGGCCTTTTTCCTAAGTACCTCTCCGTAAGGACCTGTTCATGGAGTGACCACCCTAGATAACAGTGCAACCATGAGGGTGGAACTGGATGCCCTTAGTTGATTAATTAGATGAACCTAGGGGTGTAGTTGGCTTTGCCTGAGGGCCGTCAATGGGGCGGGGCGTAGTGCTCGCTCTGCCAAGGTTGGGGTGCAGAGGTTCATTCGATTTGGTTTTGTTTGTCACCCACCTTGGGGAGGTGTACTGCGTTTGTACGATTGGAGAAACCTAATGAGCAGCTAAGCACCAGTGGAGTCTTTGTTAAGGCTACGTAGTGTATCCCTAGCCATTCACCTTGGTAGTGAAGATCAGGTCTGTACAACCCAGGCTGGAAAGGGATCACGACTTGTGGGTAAAGTGTACAACCTCTGTAGAGTGTTAAAACTGGTATATCAGCCGAGCTCATGGTTAAGAGCAGCCTCGGGATCCTCTTTGATTAGAAATTTGGATACTTTTATGATGATGGTTAACAATGATGTTATAAATCTGATCTCTGGTATTTCCTCTTTTGAGGGAGTACTTTTGGGTAATAACTAGGTTTATTACTAAAACTTGGCTCTACTAATAATAATAAATACTTGACCAACTAAAAGCAACTGCTTAACTTCAACCCCACATACAGCTAGTCCACTTTAGCCAAACGGGACATTTGCTGAGTCTGTTGATGTGTGCTCACCCTTGCTTTACACACCACCCCTACCCTAGGTCGTCTCCACTGTACTCAGTACTCAAGAGGTGATGCTAGGAACATGGAAGATTTCGAGGAGTTTCAGGACTACGACGAGTTCTAGTTCTTTCTTAGTGGCAAGCCCCCAGTCAGCTGCATGTGTAGGCTTAGCTTCTACATTTCGTAATTCTGCACTTTGATATTTATGTTGAACATTATGGTTATGTATTAGACTCTATGGATGTCTTGGACATCTTTATGTAATTAAAGTACCTTTCCGCTATTTATTTTGAGCAATGTGTGATGATGTCCAATTATGTAATCGCTGTGTACGTGAGTTTCTGATCCTGGCACGTACATGGTTCGCATTCGGTTTGCCTTCCAAAACCGAGTGTGACAGCGCTGCAGGATCCACCGAAGTTGAAGTGGTCATGGACACCGCCACAACAGCAGTGGAAACAATAGGCGCTGGTGGCACTGGCGGCTGAGCACTGACAGATCCAATGACCGGCGATGAGAAATCCAGAGTGACCAGCCGGAGCGGAGAGGGAGAAGGACCAAACGAAGGTAGTGGGGGTCCTGCCTGAATGGCTGGCACAATCGATGCCTGAAGAGCTAGAGGAGGTGCAGACTGAATAGGAGGGAGCTAAACACCGGTATGCTGAAGAATGTGAGTCATGAAGGCCCGGTGCTCAGCCCTGTCTACCAAAAGCTACTGCTGCAGAGTGTCCTGATGGTCCTAAATCATCTGAAACAAAGAGAGCATCTGCTCGGACATCTGATGCTGGACCGCTGCCTGTCGAGCCTGCTTGGCTACCAGATGAGCCTACTGCTATGTAAGGGACTGGAGTATCGCAGCAAGAGCAGGGTCAATGGCAGGAGGGGCAGCACTGGAACTCCCTGCCTCATGATCATGTGAGTGTGGAGGCACAGGAGGTGGTGGTGGGATCCCAAAATCATCATCATCATCATCATCATCAGTTGTGCCCTAGGTCTCGAACTGGCGGAACGCCTCATCCTCAGCCTGAGTATCTAGCACTGGATCTAGCACTGGGGCTAGGTCCTCAGGGGCTGGACGATAGGATCCAAACTGGAGGCATGAGGCCTCAAGGGTGCCTTGGAACTGAGGCGGCTGGATCAGCTACGCAAAGATGAAACAGAGATAGTGCGCATACGGCAGCTGTCGGCGAGCACGAAGACCATCTAACACAGTGTCCTCGATCTCATAGATAAGAAAATCAACCATGTCAAACTCTGAGTGTGAGATCAAGGCACCAAGGAGCTAGAGCTGAATGTGAGTGGTGGCCTCTCTATAACCCTTCCTGGGCAGCAGTGTCCGTCTCATGACCTGATACAAATACTTTGCCGCTGGAGTGAAATCTGCTGGAGAGCATCGCGACCCATCTGTAAAAGGCAGTCTGAACAAGGCCGTAGCGTGAGTTGTAGCTAGAGCGACTCCACCGTGAGGGCGTTGAGGAGGGTCTGAAGTACCATAGCACAGACTGTGAAGGCGAGTTATCGACTCTAGAAATCCAATCAGCTGGCGAATCTGGCTGGCATGTAAAGTGACATCCTCTCGCTCGAAACGGAACCTCATCCACTAGTGGTCCAGGTCTATCCACACTAAAGCATAAAACACTCGGACCCACTCCTCAACGTATCTACCGCTCATAGTCAGTAGAGTGAGAAGTTTAGGCAGATAGGAGAGGTGCACCTCGGAATCGACACCAGCTGCTAGCAGAAAAGCAGGTAGATCCAATAGTCGGTGCGCTCGTAGGGCGATCTGTGCCGACAACTAAGCTCAGAAGAAAGATTCCTGAATCCTGGTGCTGAACAGATCTACTGCTGCTGGTCCCTCTAAGCTGGCAGCCAAGACTCCATGGGTACGTGTCTGAACCTACGTACCCAGGCTGTAGTGGCACACTGAAGATCAATCAGACGAGGGTCAGTGGCTAATGGTCGCACCTCGGTCTTGTCTCGCTCCCGGAAGCGGGCTAGTGGAATGGGTGGAGCGGAAATGGGAGCTGGAGGAGGAACAGTGGAAGCAGGAGTGGTGGAGGTGGTGGGTATGGCGGAAGTGGTGGATGGCTCTATAGCGACTGGAGCTGGCGAAGTGGGAGGTGGAGTAGTAGCTGTGGCGGGTGTAGAGGGGGCGGAGGAGCGAGGTCGAGACGCGATATGACGAACCCTGTAGGCAATCTGATCTGATGATACCTGCAACTGGCCACCTCACTCTGCTTGCTCTGCTGCTACTGCCGCTACAAGAGCTGCTCGGGCTGCTCTATCCAGACGCCGCTTCTTGCGGCCTTCCTGCTACTCTAAGTACACAGTCTTGCCCTTGACCTGTCTGAAGGGACGAGGAGGGTCCTCGTCGTCTCCTCCCCTTGGCACTAACACATTCTTCGTGTGCACCATCCTGACCTGAGGGGTGCATAGGAGAGTGAAAAACTAAGCACGAGTAGACAACAGCTGATAAGATCTAGACTGAAATGATAAGTACCTGGAAACCTCACGAGAGAGAGAGAGAGAGAGAATCCAAGCAGGACAGGAGATAGGCACACGGGCAGGCGAGATCACTGAAATGACAGAAAAGGTGAGCACATATTAGTCACATAGTCATAAGTATATGAAATGTGAATAAATACATACACAGAGTTATGACACAGAAATTGAGTGATTTGGAGATACAGAGATCAAACGACGCGAAAATGACATTTGAGCGAGGAATAGTGCCATATGAGGTTTGAAATTGGAATTGAGGCATGAAATGACTTGGAATTGAGCTGATACTTCACGAATAGGTATATATGAATAAGTATGAGTGAAGGGTGTGCTTGGTTTGAATTTTGGCGAAGAAAGTGGATTTATGGCACTCGGCTCGGGATCGATCGCTAGAAATGGGAATTTGTGGAAAACTGGTGTTTGGGATATCAGATTGACATGAAATTTGGCGAATATGTTACTTGAGGTGATATGAAGGTGCAAGAAAAATCTAGGATCGATTTGAGCAATTTTGGCTAGTTTGGGCATTTCACCGAGCATAGAGTGTGCGGGGTTATAGGTTTTGAGTGAAATGCCTATCTAAGAGTATGAAACCCTCCCAAAGGAGCTAGGAACCTGTAGGAGGACACAATGAACACATAGGGACACAACCAACCACTTGGATTCATAGGATTTTGAGTTTGAATCAAAAGTTGGAAGATGAGGTGGGAGATGCTCACTGAATGGAAACAGAGAGAGAAAAGAAATGGGGATGCTCACCAAAGAGAGTGGAGGAAGAGAACTGAGGGGAGCAGACCCGTCGATGGAGCACCCCATCGGTGGTCGCTGACGACAAGGTGGGGAGAGGTGATCGCCAGAGACAGAGAGAGCACCAGAGAAGAGAGGAGCAGTAAAGGAAATGCCCTGGCCTCAGGCTCGGGCGAGGGAAAGCTTTTTAAAAACGCATCATGGGCGCACCGGATAGTCTACAGTGCCTGTCCGGTGCACACCGGATAGCGCACAGTAGCTGTCCGGTGAACCATTGGACAGCGCAGTGCAGAAAAGGGATCTGCGCGCGCCAGCCAGTGCACCGGACAGTGCACAGTGCAGTGTCCGGTGCACACCGGACTATCCTATGAACCCAAACAGAGGGAGTTTTGAAATTTTCTATCTAATTTTGAACCAAACCAGATCCCAACTTATAAGCACACAAAAGAACACATATTGGGACAGGTATTGGTACCCTCATATATTTTCTCATATTTTTCAAAATATTTTGCCATAGGCTAGATAGTTTTTAGAGAAAATAGTCAAATGGTGAGATTTACATTGCGGCATTGCACTAGGGGTTTCATGAATGATTTGAGCTTTGAATACTCCCCCTAAGTGCAGTGCCACATGCATATCTCAAGAACCAACAATAGCATAGTAAATGAAATTTTAAGTACTAAAAAGCTTAAAACTAAAACTTGTCAAGTTTGAGCCCGAGTTAAGCTTTTTCACTCGCTTTGTTGGCGGTTATCTTAACTAGGTTACACAAGCCCTAGATGCAATACAAGAAATTTAAATATGCAATGCAGGCTTGACAACACCATTTTGAGATTTAAATGAAATTTCTGAGATCAAGAATATTTAACTCACTCCTCAGCATACAAAAGCAGGTTTTATCTAGTGGCTTTTTGTGAAAATGTCCGCTAATTGATCTACTGATCTCACTCCTTCTAAAATAATGTCTCCTTTAGCAACATGATCTCTAAGGAAGTGATGACGGATATCAATGTGCTTGGTGCGAGAGTGTTGTACATGATTATTAGTAATTTTAACAGCACTCTCATTGTCTGAGAGCACCTAGAGGGGGGGGGTGAATAGGTGATCCTGTAAAACTTAAACTTAAGCCATAAAACTTGGTTAGACGTTAGCACAATAATCGCCAAGTGGCTGGAGAGAAGTTCTCGCAAGACACGATAACCACAAGAGAATCAACACAGATAGACACGATGGTTTATCCCGTGGTTCGGCCAAGTACAAAACTTGCCTACTTCCACGTTGTGGCGTCCCAACGGACGAGGGTTGCAATCAACCCCTCTCGAGCGGTCCAAAGACCCACTTGAATACCATGGTGTTTTGCTTTGCTTTTCTATATCCCGTTCACGAGGAATCTCCACAACTTGGAGTCTCTCGCCCTTACACTTGAAGTTCACAAAGAAGCACGGAGTAAGGGAGGGATGAGCAACGCACACAAGACACAAAATCAGAATGTCAACACGCACACAAGTCGCAACAAGAGCTCGCAACACAACCCGGCGAGTTTAAAACTCAACTAGAGCTCTAGATGCTATCACGAAGAAACAAATGCCTAGAATCGAAGTCTTGGTGCTTAGGAATGCTTTGAGTATGCTTGATGTGCTCCTCCATGCGCCTAGGGGTCCCTTTTATAGCCCCAAGGCAGCTAAGAGCCGTTGAGAGCATTGTAGGAAGGCAATTCTTGCCTTCAGTCGCCTGGCGCACCGGACAGTCCGGTGCACCACCGGACACTGTCCGGTGCGGATTCCCTTCCTTATTTAGCGAAGCCAACCGTTGGAGTTTGAGAGCCGTTGGCGCACCGGACACTGTCCGGTGCACACCAGACAGTCCGGTGCCTCCTTCTAGCCGTTGGCTTGGCCACGTGTCCCGCGCAGATCGCGTGGCCGACCGTTGGCTCACCAGACAGTCCGGTGCACCACCGGATAGTCCGGTGATTTTTAGCCATACGTCGTTAATCATCTCCCGAGAGCAATGAGTACGCCTGTGAACGGCTCACCGGACAGTCCGGTGCACCACCGGACAGTCCGGTGAATTATAGCCGTACACCGCCGTCGAAGTCCCGAGAGCAGCCTGTTCGGTGCACCACCGGACACTGTCCGGTGCACCACCGGACAGTCCGGTGCATCCAGACTGAGCAGACTATGGCTGAACAAAGCCATCTCATTTCCAACTCAATTTTTCCTGTTTCTAGCACTTAGACACAATACATTAGTCCATAAAACAATGTACTAAGTCTAGAAACATACCTTTTGACATGATTTGCACTTTATCCACCACTTTGCATAGATTAACACAAAAGCACTTGTGTTGGCACTCAATCACCAAAATACTTAGAAATGGCCCAAGGGCACATTTCCCTTTCATTGTCACACAACAAAGGTCCCTTTTCTAGAACTACACCATAGTCTAGAAGAGTTTGTTTCATTTATAATTTGTGTGCAACAAGCACCCGCGGCAATGTATTCCGCTTCGGCGGTTGACTAGGCAACACTATTTTGCTTCTTGGATGTCCATGATACTAGTGATCTCCCAAGCAAATGGCATCCCCCAAATGTACTTTTTCTATCAATTTTGCACCCGACATAATCCGAATCGAAATACCAATTAGATCAAAAGTAGCCCCTTTGGGATACCAAAGGCCAACGCTTGAGGTGTGCTTAAGATACCTAAGAATTCTTTTAATAGCACGAAGGTGAGCTTTCTTAGGATTTGATTAAAATCTAGCACACATACAGACACTAAACATGATATCGATCATTGTCCTTGCAAGTGTGATCAAGGTCCTGTTTTTCCTTTCAACAACTCCATTCTTCTGAGGTGTATATGTTGCTGAAACTTCATGCTTGATCCCAATCTCATCACAATATTCATGTATGTTGGTGTTATCAAATTCTTTTCCATTGTCACTTCTAATCTTCTTGATCTTGCAATCAAATTCATTTTGAGCTTTCTTGGCAAACTTCTTGAATATAGATGCAACTTCAGATTTATCATGGAGAAAGAACACCCAAGTGTATCTTGAAAAGTCATCAACTATAACCAGACAGTAGAGGTTGCCACCAGCACTTGTATAAGTTGTTGGTCCAAATAGATCCATGTGAAGCAGTTCTAGTGGCCTTGATGTTGACATGAAAGCTTTTGTAGGATGTGTGTTAGCAACTTGTTTTCCAGCTTGACATGCACTACAAGGCTTGTCCTTTTCAAATACAACATCCTTTAGTCCTCTAACCATTTCCTTCTTAAGTACTTTCTTGAGTGTGCTCATTCCAACATGTGCAAGCCTTCTATGCCATAGCCATCCAAGTGATGCTTTGGTAAAAAGGCAAGTTCTTAAATCTGCATCTTCAGAGGTGAAATCCACTAAGTAGAGATTGTTGTATCTAAATCATTTAAACACCATTGACTCATCATCCATTTTTGACACAACAACCTCTGTAGGAGTGAATAAGCATTGAAGGCCAAGATCACAGAGTTGACCCACTGATAGTAAGTTGAAGCTCAAAGGTGCAACCAAGAGAACATTTGAAATTGAAAGATTATTTGAAATAGCCACCTTGCCAAGTCCTTGAACTTTTCCCTTTGAATTATCCCCAAAAGTGATTTTATCTTGTCCATCAACATTCTCATCAAGTGAGGTGAACATCCGTGGGTTGCCAGTCATATGTTGAGTGCATCCACTGTTAATAACCCAATGACTGCCACCGGTCTTGTAGTTCACCTACATCAACAGACAAATCAAGCTTGAATTTTGATGGCCCTATTTTGCATAGGACCAGTGACTTTCTCAATCAAAGACTTTGCAACCCAAATTTGTCTAGGTCTACTCTTGCTTGGTGGACCTAGGAATGTAACTTTGACTTTTCCATTTGCTACTTTTCTTAGAACATAATGGGCATTGAAAGCAAATGGTCTTGAGTGCTTTGGCAAGGGAGTTGGTGTTTTGGCTTTGCAGTTGTGGGCAAAATGACCTTCTTTTCCACACTCAAAGCATTTGATAGGCTTATGACTGAGTCTGCTTTGGCTTGTATTGATTTGTAGCTTTCTTTTGCACAAAAGAATTATATTCAATACCACTTGTTGTTTTCATGACAGTGTTCATGAGCAGTTCATTTTGGAGGTATTGGCCTTTGTTGAACTTTTGCACACTTGTGGCAAGATGTTCATGTTCATTCTTAAGTTTCTTGACCTCATTTTTAAGACTTTCATTGTCTACAGCCAACTCATTGTAAAAGTAATTGCTCTCAATGGCAACCTTTCCTCTAGTAGTTGCATCAGTCAAAGATCTCTTCAATTTCTGGTTGTCTAATGTCAAGACTTCAACTTTTTCAGTTAGTTCATCATGAAGACTAGTTTGATCATCTTGACTCAAGTCATCACATGAGGTTGCTACATCAATCTTAACAGCAGGGTTAATAGCCTCATGTGTATTGTAAGATAAAAGCTCATTTGCAACAAGAAGATTATCATGATCAATTTTAATCTTTGTGTAGTCTTCCTTAATTTTTACAATTCTATCTTTCAACTCCCTATTTGCTTCATTTAATTTGTCACACTTATCCTTAGCATATTTTAGGGAGGATTTAAGCTCATTTATAGTGGATGACATAGTTTTGTTTTCTTCTTTCATCTCATCACTAGCTTTTACAACTATGTCATATTTGGCAGTTAAAAATTCATTTTCATCCTTCAACTTATCACATTTAGCCTTTGACTTCCTAATGATTTGAGTGTATTCCTTAAGCAAGTTAGCTAATTCATCATAGGAAGGTGAAGCAAATTCATCATCACTATCACTATCATCAATAATATCATTATCAATTTGTACCTTCCGTTCACCTCTATCCATGAGGCATAAGTGAGAAGTCGATGAGGGTGATGGTGGTGGTGAAGAGAAGTCTCCAGCGATAGCGGCAACTTTTTCATCATTTTCTTCTTCACTTGAAGAAGACCCGCTTGAGGACTCAATGTCAGTGAGCCAGTCACTAACAATGTATGACTTTCCATTTTCTTATTGTGGAACCTTTTGTGCTTCCCATCCTTCCTCTTGAAGAATTTCTTTTCCTTTTTCTCGTCATCACTGTCATTATCTTTCTTGCCCTTGAACTTGTTCTTCTTGGGCTTATTGCACTGATGAGCAAGATGACCAAGCTCTCCACAATTGTAGCAATCCATTTCAAAGATGGGTTTTCTTCTACTAGAGAAGATTTTCTTCTTTCTTGATTCAAACTTGATGCCTTCTCTGTTGAGCTTCTTTAACATCTTGGTGGTCTTCCTCACCATCAAAGCAATGTTAGCATCAAGATCATCATCACTTGAGGATTCCTCCTTAATTTGCACTTTAGCTTTTCCTTTCTTTTCTTGATTGGCTTCAGGAGCCAAATCTTTTCTCTTGGAAGATGACTCATCCTTGTCATTTATGTGCATGTACATCTCATGAGCATTGATCTTTCCCAATATTTGTGTAGGAGTAGCAACTAAAAGATCCATCTGATGTAGCAATGTGACAATGTGTCCATATTTGTCAATTAGGAGGACACTGAGAATCTTCCTCACAACATCCGGTTGTGAAATTTGGGTGAGCCCCAAGCCATTTACTTCCTCTACAAGAATATTGAGATGTGAGTACATAGCATTGGCATTTTCATTTGCAAGCATCTCAAAAGAATTTAATTTTCTCATAGCAATATGATATCTCTCCTCACGCTCACTTCTAGTCCCTTCATGTAGAGCACATATATCCATCCACAAATCATGAGCATTTCTATGGTTTCTAACTCTATTAAAGACATCTTTGCAAAGACCTCTAAAAAGAGTGTTTTTGGCCTTAGCATTCCATTTCTCATAGTTAAACTCTTCTCCTACAAGATTTGCGGGATCTCTGGTTTCGGGGAACCCTTGTGTGGCGGTTTTATAGACACCAATGTCTATAGCCTCTAAATAAGCTTCCATACGAATTTTCCAATATGGAAAATCGTCACCATAAAAAACGGGAGGAGGTCCATCCCCGCCGGACATCGCTACTCTAGTGGTTAAGCTAATCTAAGAGCAACAAGGCTCTGATACCAATTGAAAGGATCACGATGCCCAAGAGGGGGGTGAATTGGGCTTTTCTAAAAATTAACAACAATTAAACCCTAAGCAAGAGCCCAACTTCACCCAACAACTAGCAATAAGTGAATACTTCTAGAAATACAACATTGCTAAGACAATGCTTTAACTACTTGGTAAACAAATACACAAGGTAAAGTGCTCGAATTTAAATGCAGAATGTAAAGCAAAGTTTAGAAGACTCCAATTTTTCCCGAGGTATCGAAGAGTCGGCACTCTTCCCTAGTCCTTGTTGGAGCACCCGTGCAAGGGTATCGCTCCCCCTTGGTCCTCGCAAGAACCAAGTGCTCACTATGAGATGATCCTTTGCTACTCTGGTGCGGTGGATCTCTCACGACCGCTTACAATCTCGAGCCAGGTCACCAACAAGTCCTCCAAGGTGATCACCGAGCTCCCAATGCCACTAAGCCATCTAGGTGATGCTGATCACCAAGAGTAACAAGCCGTAGACTTTCACTTGACTAAGGGAAGCCTAATGCATGCGGTGTGTCCTCAAGGTGGCTCTCGCTAGCATTAATGAGGTCCTAATGCGGGATTAAGATTTTCTAATCACCTCACTATGTTTTGTGGTGCTTGCAATGCTCTAGCAATGTATGGGAGTAAATGTGGGCAGCAAGACATTCAATATGGTGGGTGGAGGGGGTATAAATAGCTCTCACCCACCAACTAGCCGTTACCAACCCTGGCTGCGCATGGGCGCACCGAACAGTCTGGTGCGCCAACGGTCACTTCCAACGGCTAGTTCTGACAGCTAGCCGTTGGGCAGTTGACACACCTGATAGTGAACAGTCACTTTCCAGTGCACACCGGATAGTCCGGTGTGCCGGCTAAAAATCGATTTCTGAACCCTTCTCTCTCGGGTTTCTGAGGGAGAAGAAGCACTTCCCTGGGCCAGCCTGGCCCCACTGTCAGAGGGCACACCGGACAGTCCAGTGCCCCAAAGACAGAAACCCTAGTTTTCTTTTTCCTTCTGATTTTCAAATTAGTTTTCGTTCTAACTCGTGAGTGTGTTATAGAGTGACACCTAGCACTATATGTGAGTGTGAATATGCACCAACACTACACTAGAACTCTCTTGGTCAAACTATTCATCAACAACCCCACTTTATAGTACGGCTAAAACAAAATAAAAGACTAAATTCTATACCGAGTGTCTGCAACTCCTTGACACTCAGAATACGAAGACCTTCATCTTTTGTTTCGTCGTTTCAGTCGTCGCTTCAAGTTCTTATCTTAGGGATTGTTTTCACTATTGTAGTACATCATCCTATAATGCGACATAACTTACCATTTGTCTCTACAAAACACATGTTAGTCACATATAATATTACGTTGTCATTAATCACTAAAACCAACTAGGGGCCTAGATGCTTTCACACCCCCCTCTAGGTGACTTTCAACTACAATTTTTATTCCCACATGACAGATAGTTCTATCATTGATGTTGTTTATATTGCACTCAAAGAAGTAGAGTTTCATTCTACTGATCTTTTGCCATACTGGAAGGTTGGCTCCTCTTCAACTTCATTATGCTTTAAATTTTTTAGGTTTCCCTAGAAAATAAGTACTAAAGGAAGCTCGTGTATCACATGTGTTCATTCATGTTCTTAGCTCTAGCATTATTCTTTTGCATGTTTGTGGTGTTGCGGTGATCTTAAAACATTGAATTCTTCTGCTCACCATTGATTAAACTATGTAGCCTCCAAGGTTCAGTTTCTAGGACACTGGCAAACCAATGTACACATCATGGAGAAACCTAGCAAACCAATGTACACATCACCGAGATACCTACCACCATCTATGGGCAACAATTGTAAGGGATTATGCCCTCTATCTACACTAAATGGGTCATCGTGTTGCCTTGTTTTTGCACTATATTAAATTATTTATTTTGCTTTTTATTAATTAGTACCATGCTTCCATGTCTTTGCTTCCTTGTTTTTGATATTTAGGCCATTCATTTACTATTCCTTGAAATCCTATTTGGCTGATGTGCCCTCTTCTAACACGTTGGTGTCACTGCAGGTCACTGATTCAATCATTTCCCATGATTGGTTCTTGGAGAACTACAGTGTAGAGCATAGTTTTGTTGGAGTTCGTTCTCGGATAGGCTCCAATTTGCACCTCAAGGTCTCTTCCGTTGTGTCATGAAGTATTTCATTGTACAAACATAGAAAAACAAGTATCAAGTGTCATAGATTTGATCCAATGTTCTGTAGTTAGCGGCTAATGTATCTTTCCATCTTTTTCCCTACAGGATATTCTAATGCTTGGTACTGATTACTATGAAACTGAAATAGAAGAGGAGAACTGCTTGCAGAAGGAAAAGTTCCTATTGGGATCAGAGATAATACAACGATTTAGTATGAATGCATATTTACTTCTACCACTAACTCCTTTGACATCATCTTGTACAATTCAACTCTAATATCTTCCCTTACGCTCTCCGCAGAAAGTGCATCATAGACAAGAATGAGAGGATAGGGGAGAATGCAATAATCTCCAACTCTAAAGTAAAAAGTTGATCCCTACTTCTTTATTTAGTATAGTAGTAACTATGAATATCAGACTATCTGAATTCAACCCTAATGTATATATATCAACTATGTGCAGTTGCATGTGTGGGAGTCGTCTGGTGCTGTGTTCTGAGGTTTAGGATGCGACACAACTTATGATTTTGTATCGATGTATGCAGTCGTATACCATCAACATCTCCAAGGTTGTTTTCTTGAAAAAGCGACCACAGAATCGACAATTCAAAGGGTCAGGGAACACTTGCACCTCCTGCGACAGGAGCCTCCTAGAACCGTATCCCCATCGCTCTCTAGATTGCAAGGTGATTAACTCCAACTGATCAACTGTATGGTTATCCTAGCTATGTGACTTTATGTAGCTGAATTATGGTGGCTAAGAAAATAAAACCCCACAATTCATGCTAAATGAGAAGAGCAGATCAAAAAGGTCCTTAGCAAGAGAAGTATCTAAACTTGCTTTTCATGCAATATATCAATGCCAGTCAGTTTCTAAAAGGTCCTTAGCTATTAAAACTTTTTTAGGTGGAGTATATACTACGACACAAGAAAAATTGTCGGCATACCTATGCCCATGCAAGACCTTGCAGCTTGGCTCTGACTTCTTCATACCTCATGATGATGACCATGACACAACACTACCGGAATTCGGCTCTTTGCCGAGTGCCGGCGGCTTTGCCGAGTGCTTTTTATCGGGCACTCGGCAAAGTCGACTTTGCCGAGTGCCGCACTCGGCAGAGTCCTGCGCTCGGTAAAGATCTTGTTTACCGAGTGCAGGGCACTCGACACAGCCAAGCACTCGGCAAAGACTGTTTTGCCGAGCGTACAACACTCGGCAAATATGGCTCTCGGCAAAGGGCCGTTAGCGGCCGTCTACAACTGACGGCCGTCAGTCTTTGCCGAGTGTCAAGTATCTGGCACTCGGCAAAGAGAGTCTTTGCCGAGTGTCCTATGTAGACACTCAGCAAAGCATATTTTTATTTTTTTAATTTTGGTCACCAAACTTTTTGTGGTATGTTCCTACACTATGTAGACCTACATGTACCATTTTGGGACGATTATAACAGTGTTTTCTATAGCTAGTACATTTAGTTTGTTTATTTGAATTTCTTCGGAAAATTCAGATTTGAACTGCAGGTCAGTTGAAACTTGGAAAACCGTGCATGCAAAAATGATATTCATGCTACATAGCACAAGTTACGACCGATTTCAGGAGCGGACCGGAAACTTCGAGCACCATGCTCACTCAACATGACCGTAAACTTGCCATCCAGGTGTTTAAAAATTGTATAAAACAGAAACAAAGTCAGAAAATCATGAACCCTGTCCACGTGTCATGATATCATATGTAGAGGCTGTGATAAAAATTTGAAAAAGTTTCGAGAAAGCTGTAACGCACTATGTGTACAAACCTAAGAGATCCACATTGAAACTCTATGATTTCATGTGTAGTTCTCCTAGGTTTCTACACATAGTGTCCCACAACTTTCTCCAAACATTCTAAAATTTTTATCGCAGCCTGTACATATGATATCATGACACGTGGACAAGTTTCAGGATTTTTTGACTTTGTTTGTGTTTTATACAATTTTTAAACATGTGTATGGCAAGTTCACGGCCATGTTTAGTGAGCATGTTGCTCGAAGTTTCCGATCCGCTCCTAGAATCGGTCGTAACTTATGCTAAGTAACATGAATATTATTTTTGCATGCACGGTTTTCCAAGTTTCGAGTGACCTACAGTTCAAATCTAAATTTTCCGAAGAAATTCAAATAAACGAACTAAATCTACTAACGATTGAAAACTCTGTTAAAATTGTCCATAAATGATACATGTAGGTCTACATAGTGTAGAAACACACCACAAAAAGTTTGGTTGCAAAAACTAAAAAAAATAAAAAATACTTTGCCGAGTGCTGTCCAGTTAACACTCGGCAAAGACAACTTTGCCGAGTGCCTGTTCTTGGGCACTCGGCAAAGTCTGTACAACACATCTTTGCCGAGTGTCTGAGATCCAGCACTCGGCAAAGACGACTTTGCCGAGTGCCCGAGATCCAGCACTCGGCAAAGTTTATTTTTTAATTTTTAAAAAATCTTTGCCGAGTGCCGGATCGCGGGCACTCGGCAAAGAACGTTTTAATACCGTTACAACGCCCGCACTCTCTGTCTCTCTCTCACTCTCACTTTCTCTCTGCCCCCAACCCGCCGTCGCCCGCCGGAGCGCCGCCGTCGCCCGCCGGAGCCCGCCGTCGCGCCCGCCGGAGCGCCCGCCGTCGAGCCCGCCGGAGCGCCCGCCGTCGAGCCCGCCGTCGCGCCCGCCGTTCTTGCGCCACCCACTGTCGCCCGCCGTCGCGCCGCTACGTACACGGTACGGCAGTGCACTGCATGTGGTGATGTGGAGCCAGGCATTAGCGACCCGTTGAGTTCTCATGCATTTTATACATACCGTAACGTATTTCCCATCCATAAACGTGACGCTGCCATCGTTGCCTAGTGGCTTACACAAGAAATTAACTTGGGGGGACCGAGAGCATGCATGGCGACGTCGCCGTCACTCAGAGGACAGTAGATAGACGATGAAACAAACAACACTCCTAACTCCATCGATCAACCGGGGGCTAGGCTAGCTGATGGGGCGTCAATTCTGCTGTGCCATTAGGTTAGCAAGTCGTCTCGTCACGTTTATGATTGTGTAGGGGCCCTAGTTTTAGTTGTATGCCGATTAGATATGATTGTGTGATGGTGGATATGGATGTCGATTAAATGTGATTGTCGGCCATCGTGTCGTTGATATATGTGTGAATGTCAGCCATCGTGCTGTTACTTTTATTTGCAGGTTTTGGAAACCTCCCCGTGCAGGGGAGGTGCTGCCGAATTTTTTTGTTGACATACTTGTTTATTTTTTTTGCAGAGGTCTTCCTAGCCGCTGCGGGTCTGCCTCGCGTCGCCACTGCACCGACCCGCCACTGCCCCACTAGCCTGACTCCACCGCCACCCTAGGTATAACCTCTACATCCACATCATGGTCGTAGATCACGTAACCCTGTTAGGCGTCTCCCGTTCGAAAGAGATATGGTGTAGATATGCAGATCTTTGCATATCTACAAATGTATCAGTTTCGAATTGTCCACGTTTTTTGGACAGCCTGCGGTTGCGTAGATGGTGTTAGTTTCCATGCTCTACTCCGGTCCGAGATAGAGTTTCGGCGTCACCTCCCTGTTGTTCTCCGGACAGTACACTCTCCCTGTCAGGACGTGTATCCGGAGAACAGCGGGTAGGTGCTGCCGAAATTTTATCTCGGATCGGAGTAGAGCATGGAAACTAACTCCATCTACGCAACCACGGGTGGGATTAGGACCTATCATCACCTATTAGAAGGTACGAACGTAGTGTACATGCATTACATGTCTATATTAAACTATACTCGGTTATATATGTTAGAGGATGGAGGACCGTGAGTGGATGTACACGGGTCGCGTTCGACGTAATGATGTCACCCCAGAATGGATTAGGAAGACCGATGCTTTCGTGGAACGGGCATATGGCGAAGCTGCTAAAGGAGCTAGCCTAGTCCCTTGTCCGTGCAGCAAATGTGACAACCGGAAAAGAAAACCAAAGAAGGCCATGGTAGAACATATTTGGAAGAATGGATTTACGCCGGACTATACTCGGTGGATCTTCCATGGTGAAGCGCATCGCACGAGAGAGGAGGTGGTGAGACAACGCGTCGAGGATTACGATGCTGATGCCGGGGTAGCGGACATGTTGAACGACTATCACGAGGCACAGTTCGCCGAAGGATGTACGGAGGACGAGCCAGAGGCGACCGCAAAGGCATTCTACGACATGTTTGACGCGGCACAGAAACCCCTTCACGGCAAGACAAAGGTTTCTCAACTGGATGCCATTGGGCGTATAATGGCGTTCAAGTCGCAGTATAGCATGAGTCGAGACGCCTTCGACGGTTTGTTGACAGTTATTGGCAGCCTGCTTCCGGAGGATCACGTTCTCCCAAAGAGCATGTACGAGGCACAGAAACTCCTTCGTGCACTCAAGATGACGTATGAGCAGATACATGCTTGTCCGAAGGGCTGCGTCCTATTTAGGAAAGAACACACTGAGGCAAAGTACTGTCCGAAGTGTAAATCGTCTAGGTTCATGGAGGTAGACTCTGGTGATGGACAGAAGAAGCAGCTCGACATCCCCGTGACAATCCTACGCCACCTTCCGTTCATACCGAGGATCCAGCGTCTATACATGACAGAGGAATCCGCGAAACAGATGACATGGCACAAAAAAGGCAAACGATACAATCCTGACAAGATGGTTCACGCATCCGATGGTGAAGCATGGACCCACTTTGATGCCATTCACCATGAGAAAGCCAAAGAGGCTCGACATGTTCGTGTTGCGCTGGCCACAGATGGGTTCAATCCCTATGGAATGACCGCTGCCCCATACACATGTTGGCCCGTGTTCGTTATCCCCATCAATCTCCCCCCCCCGGCGTATGCTTTCAAAGACAGAACATATTCGTGTCGTTGATAATTCCTGGACACCCAGGGAATAAAATGGGCGTGTACATGGAGCCTTTGATTGATGAATTGGTCCGTGCTTGGGAGGAAGGGGTATGGACGTACGATCGAGCTACGAAGACAAACTTCAAAATGCATGTTTGGTACCAGTACTCCATGCATGACTTTCCGGCGTATGGGCTATTTTGCGCCTGGTGTGTTCACGATAAGTTCCCATGCCCAGTTTGCAAGGAAGCTCTTAGGTTCATTTGGTTGAAGAAGGGTGGCAAATATTCGTCATTCGATAAACATCGACAATTTCTCCCTCCTGACCATGCATTCCGACAAGACATCAAGAACTTTACGAAAGGTGTCGTGGTGACAGACCGCCCACCTGCAATGATGACTGGTGCCGAAGTTCGCGAACAGATAGATGGTCTCGTGGCCAACCCAGAAGGTGGTTTTGTGGGATATGGTGAGCAACATATGTGGACACATAAGTCGGGCTTGACTCGGCTCCCCTATTATGATGACCTGCTCCTTCCACACAACATTGACGTGATGCACACTGAAAAGAATGTCGCCGAGGCACTTTGGGCGACAATTATGGAGATTCCTGATAAGTCAAAGGATAACGTAAAGGCAAGAGTGGATCTGGCAGAGTTATGTGATAGACCAAACCAAGAGATGAAGCCGCCTAGTGGTGGTAAGACATGGAGAAGGCCTAAGGCCGATTTCGTCCTGAGCAGGGCCCAGAGGAAGGAAGTACTACAGTGGATCAAGATGTTAATGTTCCCTGATGGGTATGCAGCTAACCTTAGTAGGGGGGTGAACTTATCTACTCTGCGAGTCTTAGGGATGAAGAGTCATGACTTCCACATATGGATTGAACGAATTCTTCCGGCGATGGTTCGAGGCTATGTCCCTGAGCATGTCTGGCTAGCGCTTGCAGAGTTGAGCTATTTCTTTCGCCAGCTTTGTGCAAAAGAGTTAGCTCGGACCATGATTGCAGACTTGGAAAGGATGGCACCCGTGTTACTGTGTAAGCTGGAGAAGATCTTTCCACCCGGCTTCTTCAATCCGATGCAGCATTTGATTATTCATCTCCCATATGAGGCACGAATGGGGGGGCCCGTGCAGGGACGTTGGTGCTATCCAATCGAGAGATGTCTAAAGAGTATCCGAAAGAAATGTAGAAATAAATGCAAAATCGAGGCTTCCATTGCAGAGGCATACATACTGGAGGAGGTGTCAAACTTCACAACAACTTACTATGGTGACAAACTGCCGAGCGTGCATAATCCACCCCCTCGTTACAATGATGGCGGCAATGAATCGAACCTCAGCATTTTTCGAGGGCAACTCGGAAGCGCGAGTGGTTCGACCACCAAGACCCTGAGACATGAAGAGTGGCGCCATATCATGCTATATGTATTGACCAACCTTGAAGACATGAAGATGATGACACTTATGATCCGGCTAACCCGGACACATATGAAGATTATTTTTAATCGATGTAATGCTATATTTCATTTATTTTGCATATGTTTCTAAATACATATTTTATCTGTGCTTAATTGTTTACTCTTAATTGCAGGTTGTTGGACAAAGATGGTGGGCGGTGGGACGAGGACGAGGAGGGGGAGGGGGAGGGGGAGGAGGAGCACCCGTAGGACGGAGGAGGAGGCGCAGCAGGACGACGCCGTACAGCAGCAGGTGGAGCAGCAAGCCGCTGTCGATGCGGCACAGCAGGACGACGACGATGCGGCGCAGCAGGACGACGACGACGACGCCGCCGCTCAGCAGGACGTCTCAGGTTCTGGCTCCTCAGGTTCGAGGAGTATCTACCTGCGAGGTCCCGCGAGCCTACCTAAGCGACCCATTCTTCGTGACAGACGTCCCCTCATACGACCCGATGGAGAGAGGTAGGTAACTTTAGATGTTGTTGCTGCTTTTTCATATTATATGTTCAAATTAATAATAGAAACTAATACTTCATCTTAATCACTTCGACAGGTCTTGGATGGTTTTGGAGACTGCAGGGGGTCACGGCCGCAACCCCAATGGCATCCTCGGCCTTCTATGCCGGGAACACTTCCCTGGGCTTGTCGAGTACGCCGGAGTGACGAGCCCAGCGTACACCTTCGACCACTACGTCGTCGCCCCCGATGCAGTAGATCGGGACGGCAGACAATTCAACAACAAGGCGGAGCGGGTCAAGCAAGAGCTATGGGTAAGTCTTCCTCGCACTATATTGTTTAATAAGTCGCATTTGTTGCATATTCTTTAAATAATGTATGGATACATCGTCTTTGTATATAGGATTTCTTCAGGTGCGATGCTGGATACGAGGCCAGGGCGGATGTGGTGTCTACGACGTGCTGTAAGAAGCTCGTCGTGGACATGCACTACGAGGCGCGCATCCAGGCCATCGTCACTTACCACGGCTCCGTCCTTGGGGAGAAGGTGAACAAGAAGGACGCCCGAACCATGTCATTGACTGCGGACCAGTACTTGCAGGTAAATACAAAACTTTATTATTGGTACTAAATATGCTTATTCTTATCTTCTGATATGCGGTGTACTTATATTTTTTTAGATGATTCCTCATTGGTGCGCCGCGCATCCTGAGTGCTGGGAGAAGATGGTGCAGAGGTGGTGCTCGGCTGAGTGGGACGAGGCGCACAACGCTAGCCGGGAACGGCGTTTGCTGATGCAAGGTCCCTCCCACCATCAAGGCAGCCGCAGCCTGGGCAAATACGCGGAAGCATGGGTACGCGCTCTTTTTTATTTAGGTATATAACTTTCGATTAGACATGATTTCTAACCATATCGTTGGTTTTCTCGCAGTCGGCGGCACATGGTGGCGCGCCTTGCTCCACGTTCTCGGCATATGCCATGGCCCACAAGGGGAAGGCGACGTCCGACGTCACCTACAACCCGGATGACGGGCCCGAGGCGTACACCAACCCCGCCATCCACAGCCGACTCAGTGAGTACACCGCAATGGCCAAGGAGGTCCATGGGCCAGATTACGATCCGAGGACCGAGGACATCGACGGAGATGTCCTCATGAGGGTCGGAGGAGGCAAGAGGCATGGGCGGTACTGGATTGCCGACGGGGCAATCGACTCGTCCTCCACTCCCACTCTCTCTCAGGTGCGAGCAAGGAGCACGAGCGCGAGCCCAGCCATACGACCTCGGCAGGACACCTCACAGCATCGTATCCAGCAACTCCAGGTTATTCCTTATCTATTCATCGTTCATTAATTTTTATATATCTTCTCTTTGCATTATCGTAACATTAGGGCGAAATATTACAGACTCAGCTAGATGATGAGAGGAGGCAACGTGAGGAGCTGGAGAAGAGGATGGCGGATTTGTTCGCGTACGTGCAGAGCCTTGGCGCCGCACAGGGTCATGCTCCACCACCTCCGTTGTTCCCTGCAACTGACCCTGCTGAGTTCACTACTCCTGTGAGTATCAAAATTTTAGTACTGCATGATATATATTCATATGTTCTCACACATACAATCTATTCTCTGTGCAGGGTCAATCGGCGGCGTCGAACAACCCTCATGCTTCGTCCAGCCCTTCGCCGAACCAGTCCAGATGCCCACCTCGTTGATGATCCAGACTTGGTCTTGTGAGTGTTGGTGATGTTTGGCTAGTGACACTTTGTGATATATATGTGACGGTTGGTGATGTTTGGCTAGTGATGCAGACTTGGTAAATACACATACTTGTATTTGTGAGACTTATATTAGTGACACTTTGTGATATATATGGTGTTGATGATAAATGTGTTCATTCTGTGATGCGATTGATATATAATGTGATGTGAATGATATATATCTTTTGTTTGTTTTGATGGAACAGCAAAAACAAATAAAAAAGGGACATCCTGGTCACTTTGCCGAGTGTAACACTCGGCAAAGGTCGCTTTGCCGAGTGCTATGACCATGGCACTCGGCAAAGAAGGCAACCTGGGAACCGGTAAAGCCATCTTTGCCGAGTGCTGACCATGGCACTCGGCAAAGAAGGCAACCTGGGAACCGGTAAAGCCGTCTTTGCCGAGTGCTGAAAATGGCACTCGGCAAAGAAGGCAACCTGGGAACCGGCAAAGATGTCTTTGCCGAGTGTCACTGCCAAGGCACTCGGCAAAGGGACTGGCAAAGGGGCCCACTGGAGGGTTCTTTGCCGAGTGCCAGTCCACCAGACACTCGGCAAATAAACCTCCTTTGCCGAGTGTCGCCGTGGGCACTCGGCGAAGGTTCCGTCACCGTCACTTGGCGCCGTGACGGTGACTTTTCTTTGCCGAGTGCCAAATGGCACTCGGCAAAGTCTTTGCCGAGTGCCCGACAAAAAGTACTCGGCAAAGATGCTGTTGCCGATGTACAGTTCGCCGAGCGTTCTTTGCCGAGTGTTACACTCGGCAAAGCGTTTGCCGAGTGTAAAATAGCCTTTGCCGTGTGTCTCAGACACACGGCAAAGAAGCTGATTCCGGTAGTGCAACTCACTCCACCCTTGTTGATGTTCACGAGTACCTGGGATCATCGGACTCTGAGAATTTGAGTGCTCCATGCACAGATTCTGATTGAAAGAAGCAGAGTAAACCATATATTTTGTGTGCGGTCTGCATACAGGGTGTCTGATGAAGTGATGAAGACATGGCCACAAATATGAGCAGAAGGAAAGGGGTTCCTCATAGGTCGCCTTTGTGCTTAATAGATTCAATGAGTAATTGTTTTTTTTCATTTTTCTTCACTTCTTTCATGTTCTTTATCTCTTGGACTAAACTGGTGCATTTCTGATAGAATTTTGCCTCCATACAATCATGTGAGTAAACTACATCACTAGGGTAGTTGTACTCGAATTCTTCAAGTAGGTGTAGCAGTTTATTTATACGTACGCTTTAACATAGTTCATGTTATCCCTTTTTCGAAGTTCTTTAAGTATGCTGTTATGTACTCAGGAAGTTAAATTTGTCCATAGTTTTTAGTAGGCCATTAACTGAGACTAATAGCTAGACATGGTATCCATTATGTCATGTCCTTCACACTTGACATGTGCGTACAACAACATCCAATAATAACTATAAAAAGTATTAGTATTTAATTATTTATATAAATTCAATGGCTAAGTCCCATGGTTTTGTATCTAAACAAGGAATGGGTGTATAATTTTTAACTTTTCCATCCATAATCTGGATTTTCTGGACTAAATAGATGGCTTCTTTGATGGGTCTAATGTTTCAACGGAAGATAAAAGCATACGGTGGTTAATATTTTTTCATGTATAGTTAAAAATAAAATCGGTGAATGCAAAATAGTGTACTATAGCCTCAAGTTTAGCAAAAAAAACTTGTAAGTTGGAAACACTACGAACTGTTATACTTAAAAGAAGAGAAAAGAACTGATCAAAGATAGCATAATTCATAAATTAACACATCATCACTACCGGAATCAGTCGCTTTGCCGAGTGCCTGAAGCACTCGGCGAAGCGTTCAAAACACTCGGCAAAGCCTTTGCCGAGTGTTACACTCGGCAAAGAAGGCTCGGCGAACAGTGCATCGGCAAAACCTTCTTTGCCGAGAGCTTTTTATCGGGCACTCGGCAAAGAAAAGCAGCCATTACAGCGTCGAGTGACGGAGACGGCGGCAAAGAAGTTAGTTTTGCCGAGTGTCTTCCGCTGACGGCCCTTTGCCGAGAGCCCCCTTTGCCGAGTGTTTGACACTCGGCAAACATGTATTTGCCGAGTGTGGACCTGTACCGAGTGTCCTACGCTCGGTAAAGACGCTCGTTACCGAGAGCCGAGCTTTGCCGAGTGCGGCTCTCGGCAAAGCCGTCTTTGCCGAGTGCCCGAGAAAAGGCACTCGGCAAAGCATCCGGCACTCGGCAAAGGCTCTGATTCCGGTAGTGCATGAAGCAGCTATGAAGAAACAATAATGTCCACTTTTCCATCCTTGGTGGGGATAAAATAAGTTCATCTTGATAGAGTATTTCAAGGAAGCGTCAAAGGGTTACCTCATCAAAGGCAAGTGTTGCATGACGAAGTCACAATCTATTAATGGCTATCTCAAGATACATATATTATACTTAATTTTAGAGAGCTCATGATTAGTATGACCTGATTCCACCAGGATTGGGTCCACAATAATTAAGAATTGGCTATGGTTATCTACTAGTAATGTATGTATGATAATCAGTAACATTTTATCGAATATCGAATGATTTGTGTGTCATTGCAACGCATGGGCATCATATTAGTTATTATTTAAATATTTGATGTCACATGGACTAAACTTTTTTTAGGTGGAAGAACCAAAACACCGCCTCTAAGGTTTTAGTGACCCAATTCAGTCATCCTCCTCTTGGGTTCTTTTTTAGTGGGCTGCAACTTTTTTAAACAAAACATAGGGAAAAAATCCAAAACAAACCGACATAATTTGTCCCTGACTATAGGCGAGTGTCCCATTTTAGGTTTGGCCTAGACAAAATTGCTAGATTTTTTTGGCACAACCTAATCCGATGTTTGAACATGTCTATTCTAGAGGCAAAATCCATAAATTCTAGTCAAACATTCAGTATTTCTAGGAACATATTCTATACCTCTATATAATCCACTAGTTTCAACTTTGCAAAATCTACTCAACCAAATCACCCCCATACACATAACCTTCCCTAAATTAACCAAACGAATTGCTCCTACATGTCACACCCGGCTTTAAGGAACAAAGACAGGTGCATCTCATACATGCGCCAAGAAGACAACATATATAATAACAGAGTGTATAGAGATAAATGTCACAAAACATCAGAGTATTTATTACATAGCGGAAGTCTTATTACAGAATAAAATATAAATATAAAACAAACTAAGGATCGTCGGCGCCAATGTCAACTGAGAAACGCCACCTAGATCAGATCGAACTCCTCGCCTTGTGGCTCCTCCTGAACCACCTATTCTTCTCCTGTGGGGGGTGTGAGACAGCAAAGGTGAGCTCACACATGATCATAGCTCAACAAGTTGTGGGGAACCAGTGGACATGAACTCACAAAGGTGGGAGTTCATATGATGTGTAAGGCTAATCAATGACAGGGGTTAAAGTTGAGCATTGCTTTTAAGTAGTTGGTCAAAATTTTATTAGCAGTTACTAAGTGTAAGTAAATACCAAACCTTAAATAAAGTAATAGAACAAAATTAATAAATAAACCCATGCAATGCAAATGACAAATTGAATTTAAGTTCCATAAATTAATCATCAGAGAGTCCTGAGATGCTCATGACCGTGAGCTCGGCTAGTATACCAGTTTTACACTCTGCAGAGGTTGTACCCTTTACCCACAAGTCATGTTACCCATCTGCCAAGGGATCGCGACTCCCATACACCTCTACCTAGGAGGCGAGGCAGGGCAACACTACGAGGCCTTTACAAAGTTCCACTAGCTTCCAAAAACCCGCTACAGTTTATAGGAAGTGCACTTGCAAGAATCCCCCCCCCCGTCTGACCGCCATCGCAGCTAATCAACCCGAGAACCTCCTTGCATGCAACTCCCCTACTGCCCTTGCCCCTTTCGGGTAAGGTAGTCTTCCACTAGCTTTCCTAATTAGTCAGCCAAGGGCATCCCATTAAACCCTTGTGGTGGCACGTATTTCTCAAGTTAAGCTCTATGTTCCAATTAACATTAATGATCTCGACATGAACATAAATAGAATAACAAAAAGAATTGGAACATAGATATAATAAATGATTATCCCAAAACCATGTAAAGCAATACCAAACTACCCAAGTGATTCAGGGGTAAACAAGGTAATGAGATAAACAATCTAGGGTGACCTATCGGGTCCCATCAAAATTAACCTATGCATGAATAAGTGACATTAAAGAACATTATTGGGTAAAAAGTGGTCAAGGGCACAACTTGCCTTCAATGAGCTCCTGCTCAGCTACTTCTGTCGGGGACCGTAATTAGGGGTACCCCTAATGCTCCTTAATCCAGCTGGAAAACATCTTCAGAACAAACCATAAACAACTGATAAAGCGCAGGCCCCGTCTAACAAGGGACACGACCTCATCCGAGCCCAGCCTCGAGCAAGGACGGTAGTCCCGGACGGATTCACGCCTCGGCCGAGGGTCCCCTCAGTCAGCAGACGCACCCTCGGCTCACCCAAGGCTAAGCTCGAACAGACTTTGTCGTGCAGCGACCTCGCCCAAATCGCCTTACCAACCAACCGTATCGCATGCGCATTTAATGCGAGGATCGCCTGACACCTTATCCTGACACGCGCGCCTCAGTCGGCAAGGTCGAAGTGACCGCAGTCACTTCGCCCCTTTACTGACCGTTCTGACAGGAGGACAGCACTGTTCATCCCATTTCGACTACTGTGCCAACCACCAGGGAAAGACTAACAACAGTCGTGGCCACTCCCGAGTTCAGCATCGGGCGCAACAAGGAGCTCTGCCTCGCCCGACCCCAGGTCTCAACCTCAGCCTCGGCCTCGGGAGGAGGTCTCCGCTTCGCCCGACCCCGGGCCTCGACCTCAGCCTCAGTCTCGGGAGGAGGTCTCTGCCTCGCCCGACCTCAAGCCTCGGCCTCGAGAGGAGTCACATCCGCGCCCGACCTCAGCCTCGGCCTCGGAAGGAGTCGTCGCCTCGGCCTCGGAAAAAACTACGCTACAGGGGATACATCATTACCCTACTCCTAGCTAGCTGCCTTAGGCTATGAAGGAACAAGACCGATGTCCCATCTAAGGTTACTCCGATAACAGGTAATGATGTGTCGGCGTTTCGAGACCGGGGGGTCCCTAAGCCGACGAGTGAGTGTGCCGCGTGCCCCAGCCCAGATGGGTCGAGCGCGTGGGCGAGCGCGAAGGGGGGAGAGCGAGGTGGCCGGAGCCGGGTCGTGAGGGAGGCGGAGATCTCGCGGCCTTCGTGTTCGTCCCGCGCCCAGGTCGGGTGCGCTTGCAGTAGGGGGTTACAAGCATCCACGCGGGTGAGGGGAGCGAGCGGCCCCAAGAGAGCGCCTGCCCCTGCCCTCGTTCCCGCGGGGCCAACCTTCTCTAAGAAGGCCCTGGTCCTTCCTTTTATAGGCGCAAGGAGAGGATCCAGGTGTACAATGGGGATGCAGCAGAGTGCTACGTGTCTAGCGGGGGAGAGCTAGCGCCCTGGGTACATGCCAATGTGGCAGCCGGAGAGAACTTGGCACCCAGCTGGTGTGGTGTCGTGGCTGTCGGAGGAGTAACGGAGCCTGGTGGAGGGACAGCTGTCGGAATAGTTGGGCTCTTGCTGACGTCCCCCTGCTTCCGTAAGGGAGCTGAGAGCCGCCGTCGTCATGGGACTAGCGGGGCGCCATCATTGCCTATCTGGCGGAGCTAGCCAGATGGGACGTCGGTCTGGTTCTCTGCAGCCCAAGTCGGCTCGGGGTAGGGTGATGATGGCGCCTCTTGTTGACGTGGCGGACTTGTGCCCTAGGTCGGGCAATGTGGAGGCTCCTCCGAGGCCGAGGTCGAGTCTGTCTTCCATGGCCGAGGCCGAGCCCGAGCTCCTGGGTCGGGCGAGGCGGAGGTCGTTCGGCAGAGACCAGGGCGGAGTCCGAGCCCTGGGTCGGGCGAAGCGGGGTTCGTCGTCTTCCGGGGCCTTAGCCCGAGTCCGAGCCCCGGGTCGGGCGGAGCGGAGTTCGTCGTCTTCCGGGGCCTTAGCCTGAGTCCGAGCCCTAGGTCGGGCGGAGCGGAGTTCGCCGTCTTCCAGGGCCTTAGCCCGAGTCCGAGCCCTGGGTCGGGCGGAGCGGAGTTCGCCGTCTTCCGGGGCCTTAGCCCGAGTCCGAGCCCTGGGTCGGGCGGAGCGGAGTTCGCCGTCTTCTGGGGCCTTAGCCCGAGTCCGAGCCCTGGGTCGGGCGGAGCGGTGATTTAGTCAGGGTTGCTTCTTAACGAAGGCAAGGCCTCGGGCGAGCCGGAGATGCGTCCGCCGTAAAAAAAGGGGGCCTCGGGCGACACGGAAACACCTCAGGGTCGGCTGCCCTTGCCCGAGGCTAGGCTCGGGCGAGGCGCGATCGAGTCGCTCGTATGGACTGATCCCTGACTTAATCAAACCCATCAGGCCTCTGCAGCTTTATGCTGATGGGGGTTACCAGCTGAGAATTAGGCGTCTTGAGGGTACCCCTAATTATGGTCCCCGACATGATGGTTCCTCGCGTGCGCCCATGACGTCGGATTGCTCTCAACCTCCTACGGAAGTAAGGAAACGTCAGCAGGATCCATGTCGCATCGCCAGCTGTGCTTCTATAGGGCTCAAGGCACTTCTTCGACAGCCACATTGGTACATGTACAGGGCTCAAGGCAATTCTCCGCCAGCCACATTAGCACATAGCTACACTCCATTGTACAGCTGGGCCATCTCCTTGTATCTATAAAGGGGGACGTCCAGGGCCTTCCTAAGGCACGGGAACAACACACACACAACAGCGGAGATATAACATGGAGAGAGACACACGAAGACACGAACAGGCGACGTACGAATGAGCAGAGGCAGGCAGAGTAGGAGAGACGCGGTAGAGACAGACTCAAACAGCTCACCTCAAGGCCGAACCCTCTCTTCCTCTCCCTCTCTCGCTCTCGCTCTCTCGCAACGCTTGTAACCCCTACTACGAGCACCCCGGTGCAAGATAACATAAGCCTCATTTCCCTCTTGTGTTCCATCTTGCATCAACCCATCTGAACAGGGGCACGCGGCACTAAAATTTACTAGTCGGTTCGGTTGAGGGCCCCTCGGGTCCGAAACACCGACAGTTAGCGTGCCAGGTAGGGGCTTGCTGCGTGTTAACAAATACTTTCCCGTTGAGTTCCAGATGGGTAGCTTTCAACAGCCTCTCCAGCCCGGGACGGTGCTCCACTTCGGGAGTCTCGAGTTCATGTCCCTCAATGGCGGCTATGACATGATACTGCTCCCTCCGCAGCATAACAACGGTCGTCAGCTCGCCCAACGGAGGCGAACTCGATGACGACTTCCTCCCGTGGCGGAAGAGGAACACCCGGGTTTGCTCCGCCACCCTCCTCGCCGGAGGAGGAGGAGACAGGGCAACCATGGCCAGGCAGGAGGCGGAACTTCATCGGCTGTCGAACCAGAGCGAGTCGACGACGCCGGCACCCTTGCGGGGGACATGTCGGGTGTTGTCCTTGCACTTGAGACAACGGCGGGTGTCGCTTCCCAGCAACGTGCCAATCCCAAGCTGGCTGATGACGCCAGCACCCTCACGAAGGACTTGTTGGGTGTTAGCCTCGTACCTGAGATAATGGTGCAGTCCGTCCCTGATGCGACTTCGCCACCGTCCATCAACCAAGAGGTACCATCCGTTTTCCACCCTGTTCCCTTTAGATTCAGTTTCGATCCACCAAGCGACCCCACTTCGGTGAGCGCTTTCGCTAGGGCATATCCTGACCTTCCGAGGTACCATATGTGGTCAACTTGGGACCGACTGACGGTCGTCTCAACCTCCGAACCCATAGGTTCCGAGGAAGAGGATGACCCCGACGTCAGTTGGGATTTCTCCGGACTCCATGATCCCGGTGCCATGCGTGACTTCATGTCCGCATGTGACCACCTCGTGAGTGCTACCACATCGATCAGGAGGATCACGGCGAAGAAAACCACCTTGGCATGCCAGGAAGTGACGGCGCCCTTGCACCTGCGTCTCGTGTTGAGATCCCATGGGAGCTAGCTGTGGTCCAAGTCCCTGCGGGGGGTCAGGACACACAGCTTGAGCAACTCCGTGAGATGCAGGCCAAGCTCGACGAAGAAGTAGGGCGGCTTGTGCAGCTCTAACAAAACATCGAGCAGGAGTGGGCAGGCCGAGCACTCGCTGAGGGAGCACGTCATCGGGCCCGGGACGTCCAGCGCTGCATTGTTGACGATGCTAGGGTGATGTCGCCCCCGGTCTTCAACGGGGCCGGCTAGAGCCTAGCCGCGGTAGCAATGTTGCTTCGAACAATGCCGAAGCCATCCACCACCGAAGGACGACGTATCCAGGGTGAGCTCAAGGGCCTCCTGGAAGACGCCGCTGTCCGACAAGCTGAGAGCTCTGCCTCCCGGAGGCAAGGAGACCCCTCGGAGCATCGCGCAACGCCCTCCCGACGCATGTGGGAGGCCTCGATCCACACCAAGCGCACACAGGACGAGACGCCTGTAGCTCCGGATCGCCTCGGCGACGAGCAGCACCGCCGCGACAGTCGAGCCTGACTCGAGGAGAAGGTGCGCTGAGGCTACCACCCCAGGCGCGAAGGACGCTACGACAGTGAGGAGGATCAGACTCCCACGCCCGAGCCACCAGGTCTGCGAGTCTTCAGCCGGGCCATACGACGAGCGCTGTTCTTGGCCCGGTTCTGAGCCCCGACTACCATCACCAAGTACTCAAGGGAGACAAGGCCAGAGTTGTGGCTTGCAGATTACCGGCTGGCATGCCAATTGGGAGGGACGGACGATGACAACCTCATCATCCGCAACCTACCCTTTTCCTCTCCGACGCTGCCCGGGCCTAGCTAGAGCATCTACCTCCTGCGCAGAAGTCCGACTGGGACGACCTGGTCAAGGCTTTTGTTGGAAATTTCTAGGGTACGTACGTACGCCCTTGGAACTCATGGGATCTCCGAAGCTGCCGCCAACAGCTAGGGGAATCCCTGCGAGAGTACATCCGGCGGTTTTCAAAGCAGCACACTGAGTTGCCCAACATCACCGACTCGGACGTTATCGGGGCATTCCTCGCTGGCACCACTTGCCGAGACATGGTGAGCAAACTGGGATGCAAGACTCCCACCAAGGCGAGCGAGTTGATGGACATCGCCACCAAGTTTGCCTCTAGTCAGGAGGCGGTCGAAGCCATCTTCCAGAAGGACAAGCAGCCTCAGGGACGACAGAAGGAAGACGTTCCCGAGGCATCCGCCCAACATGGCACGAAGAAAAAGGCCAAGAAGAAGGTGCAAGAAAAGCGCAACGCCGTCGATGCGGACCTTGTTGCCGCTGCCAAGCACAGGAACCCTCGGAAGCCTCCCGGGGGAGCCAACGCATTCGACAAGATGCTCAAGGAGTCGTGCCCCTATCACAGGGGTCCTATCAAGCACACACTTGAAGAGTGCGACATGCTCCGGCGCTACTTCAACAAGGCTGGACCCTCGGTAGAAGGTGGCAAAGACCAAGGCAACAACAAGAAGGGGGGCGACAAGGAAGAGGAGTTCCCGGAGGTCCACAACTGCTTCATGATCTACGGCGGACAGGTGGCGAACGCCTCGGCTCGGCATCGCAAGCAGGAGCGTCGAGAGGTCTATTCGGTGAAGGTAGCGGCGCCGGTCTACCTAGACTGGTCCGACAAGCCTATCACCTTCGACCAAGGCGACCACCCCGAATACGTGCCGAGCCCAGGAAGGTACCCGCTCATCGTCGACCCAATCATCGGCAACGTTAGGCTCTCCAAGGTCCTCATGGATGGAGGCAGCAGCCTCAATATCATCTACGCCGAGACCCTAGAGCTCTTGGGAGTTGATCGGTCCGAGATCTGAGCTAGTGCAGCGCCCTTCCACGGGATTGTACCCGGAAAGCGTATCCTGCCCCTCGGACAGATTGACTTGCCCATCTGCTTCGGAACTCCCTCCAACTTCCGAAAGGAAACCCTCACCTTCGAGGTAGTTGGGTTCCGAGGAACCTATCATGCAGTGCTGGGAAGACCGTGCTACGCCAAGTTCATGGCCATCCCCAACTACACTTACCTCAAGCTCAAGATGTCTGGCCCCAAGGGAGTCATCATCGTCGGACCCACGTACCGCCACGCTTACGAGTGTGACGTGGAATGCGTGGAGTACGCCAAAGCCCTCGCCGAGTCCGAAGCCCTCATCGCCGACCTGGATTGCCTCTCCAAAGAGGCGCCCGACGCGAAGCGGCATGCCGGCAACTTCGAGCCAGTCGAGGCAGTTAAGTCTGTCCCTCTCGACCCTAGCAACGACACCGACAAGAAAGTTAGGATCAGCTCCGAGCTCAACCCCAAATAGGAAGTAGTGCTCATCGACTTTCTCCATGCAAACGCCGAAGTTTTTGCGTGGAGTCCCTCGGACATGCCCGGCATACCGAGGGATGTCGCCGAGCACTCACTGGACATCCGAGCTGGTGCCCGACCCGTGAAACAGCCCCTGTGCCGTTTTGATGAAGAAAAGCGCAGGGCCATAGGTGACGAGGTCCACAAGCTGATGGCTGCAGGGTTCATCAAAGAGGTATTCCATCCCGAATGGTTAGCTAACCCTGTGCTGGTAAAGAAAAAAGGTGGGAAATGGAGGATGTGCGTAGACTACACTGGTTTAAACAAAGCATGTCCAAAGGTTCCCTACCCTCTGCCTCGCATCGATCAAATTGTGGACTCCACTGCTGGGTGCGAAACCCTGTCTTTCCTCGACGCCTATTCAGGTTATCATCAAATCAAGATGAAAGAGTCCGACCAGCTCGTGACTTCTTTTATCACGCCTTTTGGCATGTATTGTTATACTACAATGCCATTTGGTTTGAGGAATGCAGGTGCCACCTACCAAAGGTGCATGAACCATGTGTTCAGAGAACACATCGACAGAACGGTCGAGGCTTATGTCGATGACATCGTTGTCAAGACAAGGAAAGCCTCCGACCTCCTCTCCGACCTCAAAGTAACTTTCGGGTGCTTGCGTGCGAAGGGCGTAAAACTCAATCCCGAGAAGTGTGTCTTCGGAGTCCCCCGAGGCATGCTCCTAGGGTTCATCGTCTCCGAACGAGGCATCGAAACTAGCCCGGAGAAGATTGCGGCCATCAACAACATGGGGCCCATCAAAGACTTGAAAGGAGTACAAAGGGTCATGGGATGCCTTGCGGCTCTGAGACGCTTCATCTCGCGCCTCGGCGAGAAAGGATTGCCCTTGTACCGCCTCTTAAGGAAGGTCGAGCGCTTCACTTGGACCCCCGAGGCCGAAGAAGCCCTCAGAAACTTAAAGGCACTCCTTACTAATGCACCCATCTTGGTGCCCCTGCTGCGGGAGAAGCCCTCTTGATTTACGTAGCCGCAACCACTCAGGTGATCAGCATCGCGATCGTAGTCAAGAGACGAGAAGAGGGGCATGCACTGCTCATCTAGAGGTCGGTCTACTTCATCAGCGAGGTGCTATCCGAGACCAAGATCCGCTACCCACAAATCCAGAAGCTACTATACGCAGTAATTCTGACACGGCGAAAGTTGCGACACTACTTCGAGTCTCATTCGGTGACTGTTGTGTCATCCTTCCCCCTGGGAGAGATCATCCAGTGCTGAGAGGCCTCGGTAGGATAGCAAAATAGGCAGTGGAACTCATGGGCGAAACACTTTCATTCGCTCCTCAGAAGGCCATAAATCTCAAGTCTTGGCAGACTTCTTGGCTGAATGGGTCGACACCCAATTGCCGACAGCTCCAATACATCCCGAACTTTGGACCATGTACTTCGATGGGTCGCTTATGAAAACAGGAGCAGGTGCTGGCTTGCTCTTCATCTCACCCCTCGGGAAACATGTGCGCTACATACTGCGCCTCCATTTTCCGGCATCAAACAACGTGGCCGAGTACGAAGCCTTGGTTAATGGGCTGCGCATCGCCGTCGAGCTAGGGGTTCGGCGCCTCAACGCTCGTGGCGACTTGCAGCTTGTCATTGACCAGGTCATGAAGAACTTCCACTGCCGCGATCGAAAAATGGAGGCCTATTGCGACGAAGTTCGGCGCCTAGAAGACAAGTTATACGGGCTGGAGCTCAACCATGTTACTCGACGGTACAACGAGACCATGGATGAGCTAGTGAAAATAGCCTCGGGGCGAACGACGGTTCCCCGGACATCTTCTCCAGGGACATATATCAACCATCCGTAAAACTCGACGACGCGCCTAAACCCAAGGAGACCTTGGCCCAGCCCGAGGTACCCTCGGCCGCCGAGGGTGAGGCCCTGCGCGTTGAGGGAGAACAGAACGGGGCTGCGCCAAACCAAAACTGGTAGACCCCGTACCTGGAATATCTCCTCTGAGGAGAGCTGCCCCTCGACAAGGCTAAAGCTCGGCGACTAGCTCAACATGCCAAGTCGTTCGTTTTACTGGGTGATGAACACGAGCTATACCAGCGTAGCCCCTCAGGCGTTCTCCAACGATGCATATCCATTGCCCAAGGACAAGAGCTGTTACAAGAAATACACTCGGGGCTTGCGGTCACCATGCAGCACCTCGAGCCCTCGTGGGAAACGCTTTCCGACAAGGGTTCTACTGGCCAACCGCGGTGGCCGATGCCACTAGGATTGTACGCTCCTGCCGATGGGTGTCAATTCTACGCGAGACAGACGCACCTGCCCGCTCAATCCCTGCAGACGATACCTATCACTTGGTCGTTTGTCGTGTGGGGTCTGGACCTCGTCGGTCCCTTGCAGAAGGCACCCGGGGGCTTCACACACCTGCTGGTCGCCATCGACAAATTCTCCAAGTGGATCGAAGTCCGACCCTTAACCAGCATCAGGTCCGAGCAGGCGGTGGTGTTCTTCACAAATATCATCCATCGCTTTGGGATCCCAAACTCTATCATCACCGACAACGGCACATAGTTCACTGGAAAAAAGTTCCTGGACTTCTGCGAGGACCACCACATCCGTGTGGACTGGGCCATCGTAGCTCACCCAATGACGAATGGGCAGGTGGAGCGCGCCAATGGTATGATTTTGCAGGGACTAAAACCAAGGATCTAGAACAACCTCAACAAGTTTGGCAAGCGGTGGATAAAAGAACTACCCTCGGTGGTTAGGAGTCTGAGGACGACGCCGAGCCAGGCCACGGGTTTCTTGCCGTTTTTCCTAGTCTATGGGGCCGAGGCCATCTTACCCACGGACTTGGAATACGGTTCCCCGAGGATAAAGGCTTACGACGACCAAAGCAACTAGACTAGCCGAGAGGATTCATTGGACCAACTGAAGAGGCTCGGGACGTGGCCTTACTACACTCGTCACGGTACCAGCAGTCTCTGTGACGCTACCACGCCTGAAGGGTTCGGCCCCGAGACTTCCAAGTGGGAGACTTGGTACTTCAGCTGCGACAAGACGCCCGAGGGCGCCACAAGCTTACCCCTAACTGGGAAGGGCCATTCATTATCGCCAAAGTTTTGAAGCCCGGGACATACAAGCTGGCCAACGATCAAGGCGAGGTCTATAGCAACGCTTGGAACATCGAACAGCTACGTCGCTTTTAACCTTAAAATGTTTCAAGTCGTTCATGTATCTCGCTTTTCTTTACATGCATAAATAAAGTCTAACCATCAAGGAAGGATCAGCCTTGCCTCGGTAAAGCCCGACCCTCCCTCGAGGGCTAGAAGGGGGTTAACCCCCTCTGCGTCAAAATTTTCCTCGGAAAGGTCTTTTACCAGAACGATTTTTGCGCTTTTCGACTGCGTCGATAACAGAATCCTAAAGACGAGCAAGAGAGACCTTGAACGGCAAGGCCGACCGAACCGAGGGACTCCTACGCCTCCAGGATACAGATATCTCACTCGTCACCTTCCGCGAAGGGTAGCTCACGCTCGGATAAGCGATTCTGCTATCGACGAACAAGTCCTAACGCTCGGAAATTTTTCTACCCAAATGACTTTCGTGCTTTTCAACTATGTCGATAACGGAATCCTAAAAACGACGAGAGAACATGTAAGCGGCAAGGCCGACCGAGCCGAGGGACTCCTACGCCTCCGGGATACGGATACCTCACTCGTCACCTTCCGCGAAAAGTAACTCACGCTCGGATAAGCGATTCTGCTACCGAATAAGTCCTAACGCACGAAACAAGAGGAAAGAAAACGCAGCTTTATAATCCGACAATTAAAATGTTTAGGCCTCAGCGGCCGCAAAAAATATACGCATACTTAAAACAAACTGTTCCTGCAGGCCTAGACATTGGCAGGGGGATGAACAACACCCTCGGTGTCGTTTCCACCCTCGGCAGGATCTGGCCCGGCCTCAAACAGCGACACGGGCGGAAGGATCTCCACCTCAAAGGAGGAAGCCAGCGTTGCGCTTGGGCCCTCAACAGCCGTGTCAAGCCTCTGGACCTCGGCTAAGGCAGCCTCCCCTTCGTCGGTGCCCCGTGGAGTCTGCTACGCACTTGGCCGCCTAAGGCCCATAGGTGACTCTAGGGGGAGCTACCCGAGGGGACGCCGTCGAGGCCGAAGGCCTGGCAAAAAGCCGAGATAGCCTCAAACATGGCCACACGGTCGGCCTCCTTCTGCTCAGCCGCCTCGGCACGCGCCTTGCAGTTCTTGACGGACTTGTTAAGAGCCATCTCGAACCCTGCACACAGCCAGACAACATTCTTTAGGCACAAGGAGAGAGGACAGAGCAAGCCATCAGCAACAAGGGCCACCAGATCCTCCACAGCAACGGTGGAGAAAGGTCACGGGTCACGCGGCGGAACGACGGTCACCTTGTCAGCCATCGCCGAACGGAGGTGGTGGAGGCGGAGGGGATGAGGTGCGCGGTTTTTCTTCTCTGGCTATTCTCTTAGGTTGCGGAAACCAAAGCAGAAGGCAAGCGCAAATAGCAGGGTAAAGAACCACCGCCGGCCCCTCTTTCGGGTATATAAAGGCTTGGGCGAAATCCACCCAAAACTTCGCCCGAGCTCGTCGCGAAATTCAAACTCGAAGGTGAAACAGTTTTTCTGTTCCTCGAACGACTCGCGCGCACGCAACAGATGCCCCGCGAATCGCCCGTCCCGTCGCATTAACTCCTTGGCAGGGCAAGCTACACCTCCGGAAGGCGAAGCGGGCGCCGTTTCACCTCCGTCATGATGACCGTGTCAAAAAAGGTGTGCCACATTATTTAAATTCATATCCTTTTCCTCTCTCTCTCTCTCTCTCTCTCTCTCTCTCTTGCCACAGGGACCGGGAAAGGGGATATTTCGAAAAGGATCCTTCTCGGTGAAGGAAACGGGCCCCAAGCCCTCCTACTGATCAGGGGTTCGAAGGTTGCGCCCTCTAGGGTTCAGCAACCGCCCCAGAGCACTCGGGCTACGAGCCCTTTACTGATCAGGGGTTCGAAGGCTGGCCCCTCGGAAGGGTTCGACAGCCGCCCCAGAGCACGCAAAGTCAGGGATGACCCTGGGTACGTCCGTTACATGGCCGAGGCTCGGGCTACGCTCCCGAGGTACCCTAGGATATTTCCGAGACCAGTGGGAACGATTTGTAATGGAATCCCACCAGAGGGAGGCACCGAGCCCTAGGACCCTATCGAATGGGTTCGGGTCCAGCAAATCACCTGCAGGTACTTTTGGAGCGTGCCTCTGGGCCACTAGCCATCCCTTATCGAATGGGGCTCGGGCGTCCACTCGGATCACCCGCTAGCAACTCACTAGAAACACCATGTTCGGTGCCCTCCGAGGGTAACATGGCGCTTCCCCCCCCCCTTCCTCCTCGCGGAGAGGCGACGAAGGGGTGTACAACAAAAGTCGAGACGGTCCTTGATCGTCCTCTCGCTCCATACAGAGGCTCGAGGGCTACTCTCGCGCCAGGCTATGGCCAAACTGTTGACCACATCAACAAACTAGCTTAAAAACTCGGAGCCTGACCGTGCACTCGGGCTGCGGCCAGGCCGCATGAGGGAACAACAAGGCTGACCGAGGCATCACAAAAAGGATTAAGACCTCAGAGGAGTCAGAGCACTCCTCTGAGGCCTCGGGGGCTACAACTAGCGGGTGCGCTCGCGCGCACCCACCGGAACAAAACACAACCGAGAAGGGCCGGTCCCCTTGCCAAAAATCTAGTGGAACCTCCAAGCGAGTACCTACACTCCCTTCGAGGCTCGGGGGCTACTGTCAGGGACCGTAATTAGGGGTACCCCCAATGCTCCTTAATCCAACTGGAAAACATCTTCAGAACAAACCATAAACAACTGATAAAGCACAGGCCCCGTCTACCAAGGGACGCGACCTCATCCGAGCCTAGCCTCGGGTAAGGACGGTAGTCCCAAACGGATTCACTCCTCGGCCGAGGGTCCCCTCAGTCAGCAGACGCACCCTCGGCTCACCCAAGGCTAAGCTCGAGCAGACTTGTGCAACGACCTCGCCCAAATCGCCTTACCAACCGACCGTATCGCATGCGCATTTAATGTGAGGATCGCCTGCCACCTTATCCTGACACGCGCGCCTCAGTCGGTAAGGTCAAAGTGACCGCAGTCACTTCGCCCCTTTACTGACCGTTCTGATAGGAGGACAGCACTGTTCATCCCATTTCGGTGTAACACCCGGATTTTAGGGGTCCAAAACCCGGGCACTAACATAATCACCAGGTGTGCTGGGACCAAGTCTCACACATATGATGAATCATGGCACAGGATCGAATGTCACATCTTTATATATAACAGGAGTTCTATACAAAATAAATAATTACATTATAAGGAGACAACGGTCCAGCAACCCAAAGTTGACTGGGAGACGACGACCTAGACCTCTCACGAACACATCGCAGCATCCTCCATACGCTTCATCCTGCGGTACCTGTTCTTGACCTGTGGGGTGTGTGAGACAGCAAGAGTGAGCTCACATACGTTCATCGCTCAACAAGTTGTGGGGAATAATGTGCATGAACTCGCCAAAGGTGGGAGCTCACGTGAAGTGTAAGGCTTACCAAAAAGGATGGTTAGAGCTGAGCATTGCTTTTAATGTTGGTCAAAATTTTATTAGCAATTACTAAGTATAAGTAAATACCAACCCAATTAAATGGTAGAACAGAAGTAATAACAACTACACCTGCAATGCAATGCATATGACAAATTGAATTTAGTTCCATAAATTAATCATGTGAGTGTCCGAGCTGCTCTTGACCGTGAGCACGGCTAGTATACCAGTTTTACACTCTGCAGAGGTTGCGCATCTTTACCCACAAGTTGTGTTACCCATTTGCCACGGAGTTGATCAGACTCCATACACCTCTACCTAGGAAGCGAGGCAGGGTACCACTACAAGGCCTTTACAAAGTTCCACTAGCTTCAGAAAACCCGCTACAGTTTATAGGAAGTTCCAGTACAGGAATCCCTTGCAGGACCGCCATCGCAGCAAAATCCTCCCGAGGGCCTCCCTATACTGACCACTCCCCTACTGCCCTTGCCCCTTTCGGGTAAGGTAGTCTTCCACTAGCTTTCCTAATTAATCGGCCAAGGGCGTCCCATTCCACCCTTGTGGTAGCACTGTTTTCCCGGGTGGTTCTCCATGTTCCAATTAACATAATGATCTTAACATGAACCATAAATAACAACTGATAACAAAAGTATAATCATGAATAGTGTAATCTTCATACCCAAAACCACATATAGCACTAGCAAGTACTACCCAGAAAGTTCAGTGGTAAACAAGGTATAAAGATAGACAAACTAGGGTAACCTATTGGGTCCCATCAAAATTAACCTATGCAGATCATTATGATTAATTAGAACATGAGTAGGTGAAAAGAAGTGATCAAGGGCACAACTTGCCTGGGCCTTGAGATTCCAGGTACCAGGATGATCTTCAGGTGATTCGTGACCTCACTGCTAGTCGTAGCAATTCAAACAAACATGGTATAGGCAAAATTAACATTACACCAAACATAAGAACAAAATACATATTAATAATCTACATATTAAAATAAGATCACAGGAAAAAGAATTATTAATTTTGGAGTTGTAGATTTTAAGTTATGAATTTTCAAAGGTTTTATGTGTTTAAAATGGATTAAGTGAGAGATTAAATTTCTAATTGTTTTCATGACAAAACAGAGGCTCTAGGTGGTAGAGAATAAAATTACAAAATTTTAGAAAGTGGAATGGATTAATTTGGACTAAAAATGGATTTTCTATGATTTAAACAAGTTCTACCATTTATTTATCTATTTAAAAATCCATTTATAATTTATTTTCTCTGTTTTATAATACCCTGGACTGGGCCTCGATTATTAGAAAACGCAGGGGCAAAACTAAAAAGATTCCCAAGACTCAGAGGGCTGCAGCAAGGGACGGCGGGTTGATTCAACGGAACCCGAGGGGCTTTTTAAGAAAAGGGACACGGCGAAGGGGTACGGTTGATCTTGGGCCACACGATAGAAACCGGACGGCCCAGATTAAATCATCACTTGAGTGAACCGGTACAGACTCACAACCGTTGGATTTCGGATCCGCGGTCCAGAGTTTAAAGCGCCACGAGTTAATCATGCCCGCACGATGTGGATCCAACGGCCCATAGCTATCCCCCCCCAGATCTAATCCTAGCCGTCAATTCCCATCTAACGGCCAGCCCCGTTCTTCTGCCTCACCCCGGTCCGATGCGGCGGCGGCAGCTTTCCCCCTGGCGGCGCCCATGGCCGGCAATGAGCCATACGGCCAATCGAGCCCCCAAACCGCACACCAGACGCTCCTACACGAAAAGGAGAACTAGGCGAACTAAATGGAGGTTATCTTACCCGAGATCCTTGCGGCTGGGAAGCTTCCCTCGGCCCACGGCGGACACGGCAACAGTGAGGGATTCCGGTGGGCTATTTCCGTCGTTCCGATGGTCGATCCTTTCCTCCGAGTCCACGGCAGACACCACCATTCACCCGCGACACACACCGGACAACCGCACGAGGTCGAGTGGTGGCGCACAGTCGACAACAACCCAAGGCGGCGGATCTGTCCGTGCCCCGCCATGGCGTACAACAAAGAGGCCTAAGAAGATGGGACGGGAGAGGTCATGGCTCAGGTTTTATAGTCCAGCTTCGTTCCGACCCTCCGAAACGCGCGCAGAGGTCACAGCGGAGACCGCGGGATTCGCCGAGAGATCCGCCGGTGTTGCGCGACTTCGGTTGGTGCGGCGAGGAAGACGGAGCTGCATCCGTTGAGGTGAGGGACTGACATGGAGGGCCCACATGGCATACGGACGAGCGGCTGGCGTCAAGCACCCAGGAATCGCGCGTTGCGCGGAGCGGCTGGATGGGTAGATCGGCCAACCGGGCCCACCTGTCCGTGATGCAGGATCTCTCTGCGTGTACGTGATAGGAGCCAATCGGCCGTGCGTAGGGAGAAAAGGCATTGGGCCGAGGGGCACTAGAACCGGCCCAAGTGCGGTTTCCCCCCCCCCCCTTTCTCTTTTTTTTATCAGTTTTCCTTTTCTTTTCTTATTTTTGAATTTTATATTTGAATTTCAAACTTCATGGTGAGTTTCATATTCTGAGTTAACTACTCACATTCAAATATCAGTAGGAATAAATTATTTTTATTTATGTATTTATTTTCTCTACTTTATACAAAATTTTATTTCTCTTTTACTATTTTATGTTTTTATTTAGAATTGGAGGTCAAGTTTATGTTCTCCATAAAATGCTTCACCAAAATTATCATCAAGAGATCAAACTTACCTTATATATTTATTAGTTACCTATTTACTTTAAGAAGGTAATCCCTAGTATATAATATTTATTAAAAGGTATCTTAGCTTAAGTTTCTTGTTTAAGAGTATCTTCAAAATTATTAAAAGGGATATCTTAATAATATTTTTAAGAGGGTCTTATCTATTTAAATTTTATAGAAAGATTTTCCCCAAATACCAACAGTGGGATATTAGGGTGTTACATTCGGCTACTGTGCCAACCACCAGGGAAAGACTATCAACAGTCGCGGCCACTCCTAAGTTCAGCCTCGGGCGCAACAAGGAGCTCCGCCTCGCCCGACCCCAGGTCTCGACCTCAGCCTCGGCCTCGGGAGGAGGTCTCCGCTTCGCCCGACCCCAGGCCTCGACCTCAGCCTCGGTCTCAGGAGGAGGTCTTTGCCTTGCCCGACCTCAAGCCTTAGCCTCGAGAGGAGTCACATCCGCGCCCGACCTCAGCCTCGACCTCGGAAGGAGTCGTCGCCTCGGCCGCAGAATCAACTACGGTACAGGGGATACATCATTACCCTACTCCTAGCTAGCTGCCTCAGGCTATGAAGGAACAAGACCGGTGTCCCATCTAAGGTTACTCCGGTAACAGGTAATGATGGTTCCCCGCGTGCGTCCATGACGTCGGATTGCTCTCAACCTCCTACGGAAGCAAGGAAACGTCAGCAGGATCCATGCCGCACTGCCAGCTGTGCTTCTATAGGGCTCAAGGCACTTCTCCGACAGCCACGTTGGTACATGTACAGGGCTCAAGGCAATTCTCCGCCAACCATGTTAGCACATAGCTACACCCCATTGTACAACTGGGCCATCTCCTTGTATCTATAAAAGGGGACGTCCAGGGCCTTCCTAAGGCACGGGAACAACACACACGCAATAGCGGAGACATAACACGGAGAGAGACGCACGAACACACGAACAGGCGATGTACGAACGAGCAGAGGCAGGAAGAGTAGGAGAGACGTGGTAGAGGCAGACTCAGCCAGCTCACCTCAAGGCCGAACCCTCTCTTCCTCTCCCTCTCTCGCTCTCGCTCTCTCGCAACGCTTGTAACCCCTACTACGAGCACCCCGGTGCAAGATAACATAAGCCTCATTTCCCTCTTGTGTTCCATCTTGCATCAACCCATCTAGACAGGGGCATGCGGCAGTAAAATTCACTAGTCGGTCCGGTTGAGGGCCCCCCGGGTCCGAAACACCGACAACTTCTATCTGCTGCTCACCAGGATCCTCAGTCACGGGCTCTTCTACTCGCCACAATACAAACAAGTACAGTATACATAGAGAAAATTAACATCACACCAAACATATAAACAAAATACACAGTAATAATCTACACATTAAAATAAAATCCTAGGAACAGGAATCATGATTTTTGGAGTTATAGATTTTAAGTTATGAATTTTCCAAGTTTTATATGCTTAAATTAGGATTAAGTGAGGAATAAATTTTCTTACAGTTTTCATGACAAAACAGAGCCTCTAAGTGCTAGAGAATAAAATTACAAAATTTTAGAAAGTGGAATGGATCAATTTGGACCAAGTATGGATTTTCTATGATTTTTACAAGTTCTAGCACTAATTTATATATTAAAACTCCATTTAAAATTTAACTTCTCTGGTTTAACACTATTCTGGATTGTGCCACAATTCCTGGAAAGTCCAGGGGTCTCAGCGCGAGATAGCCTAGACAGAGGGAATAGTACTGGTGGATGGCGGGTTGGTTTATAGATATTCCAGGGGCTCTTATGCAAGGTTTGCACAGCAAAAGGGTATCGATGGTTCTCCGCCGTTGGATCATCGATGACCGGCCCAGATTAGATTGGTCCATCACTCTCTCCCACACTCACCCACAGACGCAGGATGCCAGATCAACGGCCCAGACTATTAAGTGATCGTGATTGACCCACAGTCGTGAGATCAGAATCGAACGGCCATCGCTACGCCAACCCGAATCGGTACGCAGCGCCTAAATTGGATCGTTGATCCCGCGATCAACGGCACAGAACGCCCCGTTCTCTTCCTTCATTTCCCCTCCGGTGAACAGGCACGACGGAGCCCCTCGCCCGCGGTGGCGCCATGGTTGGAGAATCCGCTGCGCGCCGTTCTGGCCCCCAAACTTAAATCCGATTGGTCCTACACGATCGTTCCGAGGAAGCGAAGAGATGGGATTGGCTCTTCCCAAGAATCCCAGGGCCTAAGCACTCGCCCCCCCTAGCCCAGACGTGCCGCGACGGAACACCCACGACGATATCCAAATACGCCTCCCTAGACGGACAATTACCGGTATGGAACGATGCTACACATGGCGGAGAATGCTAATTAGGGTTTTTGGGCGAGTAATTTACCTATGGTGAAGAGAATCACGTCAATGACAGTGGCGCCCTCGCTCGACCTCACGGCGCACTTTTCTGAGTTCTCCCCGGTGGTGCGATGCAATAGTCCCCAACTGTGGGTAGGGAACCGAGCGCACTACGGTTAAATAGTCTTGTCCAGCTCCAACCCAGGTCCCGCAACGGAATCCGTGATCCACGCGCGGATCGTTGAACTCGGTCGAGCGCACGACGAAGCGAATCCCCTGCTCGGTGCTGTGAGGACATGAGGCTGACCCGCGAGCCCCATGCGGCAGAGAGCGCCAGTGTGCGGCGAGAAGGTAAGTGGACTGCGCGGATATAAGGGAAATGGGCCAAATTGGCGGCTTTGGGCCCAACAGGGGGATTTCTCTTTTTCTTTTATTCTTTTCTCTTTCTCCTTTTTAAATTCAAAATTTTGAATTCCCTTTCCAACTCAAACTTCATGATAAATTTGTTCTCTCATTAAAGACTCATCTTAGACATGGTATGGATAAATTTGTCTAAATTTAGTATTTATTTTATGATAAGTAGTGCTTTCTTTCTCCAATTCTAGAGTATCTTTTTAGATCTTAATTTCCCATTTGGGTATTAATGTGATTCTTTTCTCATTATTTTATGTTGTCAAAGAATGCACACACACAAAATAAAATCCTAGCATGATGCATAATTTGTTTTTGGGTATCTTTTGTTATTTATTTATTTGTTTTTCATGTGATATTCTCATGGAATGTTAAATATGAATCACACATATATACAAAGGAATGTCCTTTCTCCTTTTAGGTTATCCTCCACAATTACAGGTTGGGTATTACACTAGACATATCACACCCTAAAAATCAATTGTTCAGATTGCTAGATAACCCCCTCTTACTCATTCAAATTAAATGGTCAGTGTTATTTGGATCATTCTTCCTCCTTCATCTCTCACACGCATAGTAACTCACTCAAATTCAGATTTTTTGCGCAAGATGATGAATATGGCTTGTTGGTGTCATGCAAATGCATTTCCTGCATGCAAAATTTGTTGGACTGGACAATCCCATAAGTTTGGGTTGTTTTGCTCGAGTTATTATAGAAAAGAGTCGTATGATCTATCTATGTATACTACTATAGAATTGACATTGATTGTTGACTCTTCACTGCCGGTTTCGCTGCTAGGGTTCTTCTAGTCATAACCCTTCACTGTCGTGTCATTAGCCTCAAATCCAAAAAAATGATTGGGGGGCTATTGACCTAACAATGAAGGTCCCTATCACTATTGGCTCAAGCTACAAGCCAAAAAGTGACTTGTCATTTAAAAGTCGCCTAGAGGGGGGTGAATAGGCGAAACCTGAAAATTATAAACTTTAAACACGCACTTCACCTGGGGTTAAGGTTAGAAATAAATAATGGTGAATTTGGAGTGGAATATAGTTCTTCTTACTATGAGTTGCTCAATCAATGTGGATAACTTTGGGAGCAAACTCAAGACAATGTGAGCAAGAGAACTTTAGAGAGGGAAGAAACAAATTAACTAGTGAAGATTAACACACGTGGACACGGTGATTTGTTTTCTAAGGTTCGGTTCTAAAGAACCCACTCCCCATTGAGGAGGCCACAAAGGCTGGGTCTATTTCAACCCTTTCCCTCTCTCAATCAGTAACTTAGACCGGTCGAGTACTTTTTCTCAATCTCATGGGTCACTAAGACCCCACAAGGATCACCACATAATTAGGTGTCTCTCGCAAACTTTACAAAACACTTAGAGAGTTTAGAGATATGAAGAAAGCACGATTATGAAAACCAAGCAACAAGAGCAACAAATGAAACACGGATCACACCCTCTAAAGTCACTAATCACTAATGATCACTTGTCTCAATTGGGAAACTTGGAGAGATTGGAAGCTTTGAATGTGTCTTGGAATGGATTGCTACCTCTTGTATTGAATGTGTATGAGTGGAGTGCTTGGATGAAGTGAATGGAGGTGGTTGGGGTTGTATTTATAGCCTCCAACCACTTCCTAGTCGTTGCTCCAATTCTGTCGACCGCGGATGGTCCATGCCCCTGGTCTGAACGGTCTGCCCCTGCACATCAACGGCTGAAATCGCAACGGTCAACAGTAATGGCTATATCAATGGCTATAGTGTATTTAATGCATCGTCAGATTTCAGATAAAGTAGTCGTGGACGGTCCGGCCGTGCATCCCGGACGGTCCGCAAGGATGCTAAAAATGCATTTAACCGAACCCGTCACCTTCGGGTTTTTCTAGTTTTACAACTAGTAGCCTAGCTTTCTTGGACCAACAATGGCACAACTAATTCCTAGTGGCATTGGTTGTGACCTAGATTTCTCTTCAACACATCTCATTGACAAAGCTGATAGAAACACCACATCATAAGGCACACTTGTTGCATTGAAGATTTGCAGGAAAATACCTTCAACACAAGTTGATGAAGTAATGCCTAAGTTAACAGCAGAATCTGAAGAATCCACCGGTGTAATGTGCAGAAGAACATCAGTATGCTGTGAAGAAGCACAACCATGCAGCACAATCTGTATACCCTCATATGGGATGCATAACCATTTGTTGTGAGTAAAACAATAACCCTGAATATTCCAAGCCGCTTGACTGAGCACACTGGTCTAGGATATCATACTACCATTGGCCACCTGCACTTGTAGAGGAGAAGTGGAAACAGAAAAGGCTTCAGAGGAAATGGCCATAACCACTGCATCGCCAGGTTGGGACTCATCTGGTGTTGTTTCTTCCACTGCAGGTTCAGCCAATAAGTCCCATACCTCTTGCAGGGCATGTAACTACACAATATCATTGCACTTTTGACCCCAATGCCATTTCTCGTCACATCGGTCACATAGGCCTCGAGCGAGATGATAGGCCTTCAGACCTCTGAGTTTACCATTAGTGGATGAGGAGAGGAGCACCGATTTCTTCTCAGGAAAACTAGGTTGTAGAGTCATTGCCGCTTGTTCCATCGTCTCCTCTGAGAGCGCACCAATAGAGATGTCAGCAAAGTTGCGGTCATCGGCCAGGTAAATCGTCGAACAGGTGGCTTATGTTGACCCGACAGCCACCACCTGAGCCAGTAGCCCACGACCTACTACACCCACAGCATCAGTGCGGAGTGCGCCTGCCGCTGCTGGTGCGTCACCAATGCAACCGACGGCTCGGTCGAGTGGCACGTCAATGTAGGTGACACCGGACTCCGAGTCGTCATCGAGGGAGCTGTCATAGCCACCGAGGGGGGGTTCGTGGAGCACGCACTTAACGAGGACAAGGATGCTGGTGGCGCCATAGGCGTTCGGGTGGTCGGGTCTGTCGCGGCGAGTGTACTAGGACCATGGAGACTCTAGAGAGGGGAGGGACGCACGGATCTGTGCCACAAAGGTTTGAAGATGCTTGATGGAGGAGTCCACCTGGGGCCGCCAGACGTCGAACACCTAGATGACAGATTCTAGTGCCGCAATATGAACTCCACCATCTTCTTCAATTTGATGCAACAGGAAGTCAGTGTTCACATCGGCGGCAGCGGCATAGGTCTCCAACACGCTGACGCAGGGTGCCTAAGCACCGGTATCAGCCTCAATCTGACAGATCCGCACGTCTGTAGCTGCATCCAAGGTGGTGAGGTGTGCCTTGACTTCCTGGTAACAGCACTGGGTGGCAGCATCATGGATGAATGCGATGAGGGAGGCGGACTGGCCGTCGATGGAGGGCGGCTCGCCTCTGGTGAGGTTGGCATCGAGCGACGTGTCTGAGTCGGTGGAGATGAGGCAGCTCCCTGGCACAGACGCATTGGGGAGCTCGATGTCAGCGAGCGCATTGACGAGGCCGACGATCGAGTCGTCGTTGACCCTAAAGCTGTTGGCACAGGCACAAGCACGGCCACACACCTTGTTGGCGCTCTTCGTCTCCAACACGTCCGAGGAGCTATACCCGCACACCGGCCTATTCTCCGTCGCGAAGCTGTGGACCGTGCCACACCCGACGCCGTCGGTGTTGGAGAAGGTAGCATCGGTCGCGGACGCGAAGGAAAGAGCAGCAGAGGAGTCAAAGTTGTGCTCCTCCAGAAGGTGAGTAGGCTGTTCGAACAGCCCACCCCAATCATCAGCGACCACCTCGTCATCGAACTACGCTGCAGGGATCTGCTCGGAGGTGTCGACATAGGGCTATATGTTGGAGCGGGGGTGGCAAATTGATCGACGAGGGAACGAGCTGCATCCACCACCTTGTACTCCAGTGCGCCCACCCAAGGTTCCCATGTATCATCAATGGATTTGAGATGCTTGTCCAGTTCCGCCAGTACAACACGAGTTTGGTACTCTAGGGCAAGTGTGAGAGCAGAATCACTTGAGGAAGATGCCATAAACTAAAATTCCAAGGATCGGTGGACCTTTGATACCAATTGTTAGCAGTGGGGAAGGGAATCCAGAGGATAGCAGGAGGAAGAGAGGTACACAACAAAGACGAAGAGAGGCAGTAGAATGGAGGTAGTTCAGAGTTTCAGAAATTTGTTCATTCGTTCGATAATTGCTTTTCACAAGACACAGACTCTTATTTATACCATCACGCCACCCTGACAAGCTAGACCCCATATCACAGCCACACACAACACTAGGTCCCATAGCCAGCGACACACTTACACCACTACGACCCTCTGGTACAGACGTTGGCACGACGCTCGCGATGAGGCTGCTTCCCATTCTCCTGTGTATGGTCCGGCAGCATAAGATGTGTGACATTGTGCCTTGTCCGGCAACATAGGATGTGTGACAGTAAACAAACTAGGCAACGTATTAGGTCCCATCAACTTAACCTAACTATACCACGGTGATTAACATAACATTATTAGGTCAAAAAAGTGATCAAGGACACAACTTACCTTATACTTACGATTCTAATCGCAACAATACATATAGATAGAAAAAGAGTAGGTGAAAATAACATTATACCAAAATGGAAACAAACCATACATTAGTATTCTACATGTCGCTACGAGATCGTAGGTTCGAGAACCAGTAAAATTGGAGCTAAAACAGATAAGATATGAATTATACAAGCTTTTTAGAATTATTTTTATACTATCATTTTCTAGATGTATTTTTCTATAATTCAGCTATACCTTAGACTGTAGGCGCTATTTATAAATTCCTCAAGGTCTAACATGTAAAAATTAGGACCTCCTTGCTCTACTCTTTTTAACTAAGGGGACGACGGGTTGGTTCTAGAAATCTTCAGGGTTTCTTATGCAGTTTTTCCGCGGCCGCGAAGGCGGGATCGTCTTGAGTCGACCAGATCAGATCTAATGGCTTACAATAAAAGGTGAACCGATACTCGTTCTAGGACCTTAGATCACAAATCAATGGCTAGAAAACACCCACGCCGATGGGGATCACACAGATGGTGATCCGTGCGGTATCCACGGACCTTGGGGAGGAAGGCCGACCCGACAACACGGGCCCATAGTCTAGACCAGAGGCGAGTTTGTTGTGAGGGCGAGTGACCTGTCGGCCCCAGAGGTGATGGACACAGAACGACACAAGTGCGGGATGAAGGTGGGCCGCGCGCATAAAGTAAATGGGTCGCGCACATAGGGTTTCAGCCCGAGTATTCTTTCCCTTTCCCTTTTTCTTCACCCAATTTCTGTTTTCCATTTTAATTTACGAATTTCAAATTCAAATCAGAGTTAAGGTTTCAAATTTCAATATCAAAGGGTCCTACCATGAAAGTACAAAAGTATTTTTGATTATTTACTTATTTCTTTTATTTACTTATTATTACATTCCTTCAAATAAATGCTCCAAAAACATGCACAAATTTTTTTTATATTTTTTTAAAAGAAAATATAATTTTCATTGCAAACTATATATTAGGAAATAATTTAACATGATTATTTTATGAATATATCCATACACTTCAACTAGGGATAATTTAGTTTACATAAGTCTCTTTCGTTTATTTTTTTATATAGAAAGTATATTCATTTTGGGAAGAGTGACTTCAAAGGTAGAAAAAATCTTAATAAAAGATGTTTTAATTTAAAACTTTTTGGAGAGCTTTTGAAATCCTAAAATAGAAATATGAGGTGTTACAACCGCTGCACACAGGCTGAGACGCTAAGGGCTTCTTCTGATCTGTGGGCAATTTGGCCGGGAAACAAGGTGGGCCTCATTTAGACATAGGGCAGGTCGGCTCCCCCGTCGCGTGTACTGAACGGAATGGCATGCCGGCGGCCGGCCCAGTTGAGACCATTGTCTTGGGTGCAAGATGCGTTGTGTCGATCGAGGCCTCAAGTTCTCTTCTTTCGTTTTTGTTTCTGTAATTGGCGTAATTGGTGGGCCTAATTGGTCATTCTTGGTGCCCCCCCTGCTGCTGCTGGTCTTGTGGGTCCTTGACGGAAGGAAGCAAACAGCGCGCGGCGTGTATAGGTGGTGAATCTTTTTCGGGGCTGTTCTGGCGGGCTGGCCCACCGAAGCGGCATGGGGGAGCAACCCGGTCCACGCGCTCTTCACGTGGCCTCCACACCGCCCGGCCCCGTCGTCGCACAGCCACAAGCTCCGCCGCCGCCGCATCTTTTTCTCTTCTCCGCCTTTCCGGTGCCTTTAATTATTTTATTTATTTCGCATATTTTTTTTTATTATTTTCTCGGCGAATAAGTACAACGACCCATGCACATCGTGTGGCCAGTGTTTGCTTCTTCACTCCACCCTACCTCTACTAGGCGCCCATTACTGTCTTGTCTGTCTTATGCAACTGTTCATCATCTTTAAATAGTTTTTTTTCTTCCTCTAACAAGTTCGATTGTCACGACGATATTGTTTTAGTAATTAATTGTACATCCTATTACTCTGGTTTGGATGCATGTAGATCCCAATCCGAAGCTCCAGCCACAGCAAGGGCATGCATGAATATGTGTGAATGCGTTGTTTTCAGGTTCCTAAAGTTGTCCGCTAGAAAATGGACAGACAAAAGACTCGTCGGTACAAAGAATAATGGAGATATATATTCTTTGGGAAAGGGTTATGAGCCTCACTTGTACCCTGCATCTAATGTTTCAAGAAACTATATCAGATTTTGGGTGGGTAAGCGGAAAAAAAATAAATAAATCAAAAGACAGACTTTTCACGACTCTCTATATATTTTGTGTCTTTACTGTATTTATGATGTAAGAATTCAGTATTATTTCATGCAATATCGTAGTTGTCTCTTGTGCTTGGCAAAACCGATTCAAAGGCTCAGGGTTGTATATGCCCTAAGGCTATTCTGGATGGAATGTGTTATATCCATGTGCTTTTTTAATTATTTGGGAAGAGCCTGTATGGACATATTTTTTTGGTCAACCATGTATGCAAATGCAAGAGAAGCTGAGCCTCTATTTATTTCTGATGGATCATGTATATGAAATAGATACTACTTGGACTGCTATTAAGTCCGCTGTGCAGGCATAGAAATCTGTTGGGAAAGGCGGCGAGAGGTGAGGACAGCAGCTGGGAGAGAGAGAGAGAGAGAGAGAGAGGAAAATATCTATCTCAAGGCACGGAACGACGAATACGAGGTTGAGGTTGCGGTTGGGGGTAGGGTCGTTGGGGGGAACCTGTGGCTGGCTGCAGCTGCTGGATGCGGCCACTCCGCCTCTTGCCAGCCTCACGTTTCCCCTCACCGTTTATTCCTCTCCACCACCACCACGACCGCCCGCCCGCCCGCCTGCCTTTGGATCCTACGAATGTATAGCAAAACTCTGTTGAGGTTGGTGTTAGGCCCTGTTTGTTTCCTTTCAAGATTATATAATCTAGCTTATGGATTATATAAATATCTATTGATCTGCTTATGGATTATTATAATCTAGGTATCTAGATTACATAATCCACTCAATAATCTGTGTGTTGTTTGTTTACCTCTCAACTTATTTAAGCTGGATTATATAATCTAGAGGGTAAACAAACAGAGCCTTAGTAGGCTTCTACTTCTAATGGCTGGATAAAGATGAACTCAACAGCTACGCTACGCCCTCGGGGAGGAGAGAAAGGACAGGGAAGGAATGTCCAGCTGGAGGCTTCCGCGGCCAGTAGTGGGAGCGAAGCGCATCCGCAGAGGATCCTCGGTTCGGTTGGAGTTGGAGGCCCAAAAAACCTCCCGCACCCAACAAAACTCTAGCCTCACATCTCTCCCTCTCCCTCTCCCCTCTCTGCGCTCCAAACAATCTCGCCCTCTCCCTCTCTGCTCTCCAAAACAAACGAAACGAAGCAAGAAACCGAGGAATCTCCCTCCCCTGTGGCTGTGGCGGTGGCGGCGAGGATTATGTCGGCGGCTGCGGCGGCGGAAGGGGGGAAGGAGAAGGGCGCCGCCACCCCCGGCCCCGGGCCCGGCCCCGGTGGCGCGTGCGAGCTGTGCGGCGCCGCGGCCAAGGTGTACTGCGGCGCCGACGAGGCCACGCTCTGCTGGGGCTGCGACGCGCAGGTGCACGGCGCCAACTTCCTGGTGGCGCGCCACGCGCGCGCGCTGCTGTGCCGGGGCTGCGCGCGCCCCACGCCGTGGCGCGCCGCGGGCCCGCGCCTCGGCCCCACCGTCTCCCTCTGTGTCCGCTGCGTCCGCCGCGGCCCGGCGGGGGCCGTGGGCGTCGGCGGCGATGAGGAGATGGGGGGAGCGGGCGACGGAGACGCCGACGATGACGACGAGGAGGAGGAGGAGGACGACGACTCCGAGGAGGAGGAGGAGGAGGAGGAGGAAGGGGAGGGGGAGAACCAGGTCGTGCCGTGGACGGAGGACGCCGAGGCCACGCCGCCGCCCGTCGGGAGCTCCACGTCCAGCAGCAGCCGGGAGGCCCCCGCCAACGGCGCAGAGCGCGCAGCGAAGGTGCCGCCTCTATCGCCCCCTCTTCCTTCACCCGCTCCTTGATTTGCCATCCTATCGCTTCACAACCATACAATTCTTACACGTATTCCCCGTGAATCGCGGTCGCTAGGACCGACCGTCTCCCTCCAATTCGCGACGAACCGACCATCTCGTTCTGACCCCGAATGTCGCTTCCTCTCTTCCAGGAAAACGCGCCGTGCTCCACCTCGCAGCCAGACCTGTGCCACCACGCGTCGTCCGCGCGCCACGGCGGCCGGAGCGACGAGGCCACCTCGTCGCGGAGCGGCGGCCGGGTCCTCGCCTCCCGCCACAGGAAGAGATCGCCCTCGGATTTCTTCAGCTCTGATGGGTCGCCGCAGCCCGGGAGTGGCACACCGGCGGCGAGGAATTGCTCCGACGCCGGCATTGGCAGGAATGAGTGAGTCTGCAACCCCCCCCCCCCCCCCCCCCCCCTTCATCTGAAATTTCCATGGCATATTTAACAACTGCAAGTGCCATTCACTGTACTACAGAGACGGAAAAAGTTTCTGCTAGCGAACATGGACGCAATTATGCATCCTTCCTAACTAGCATGGTGCCAAGTATCCCCTGAATAAATAAATAAATATAGTAGATCATCAATCTCTTTCGAATAACTCGCGATAGCATTGCCAGGAAAGAATTTAACAAAAAACAATTGTAAGGTGAGCGAACTGATATAGAAGTTGTAAAAGGTTGATAGCTATTAGTGGGTTTTACGGGGCACGAAGTCTGTACCGGTAAACAAAAAAAGGGGGGATGGCTGCATCATAACGAGAAAGCCTTGATTTCTTGCCGAGAGCCATTATATGATGCTGCCCTGGAGTGCTCCGCCTCCGCAATCCCAGTAACGCTGTAGCTGATGGTAGGGTAGCAAACATGCTTTTTAGATTATGAAAAACATTACATTTCCACCCTTTTTTTCTGGTCTATTTCGCGCGCGCGCGCGTGTGTAGATGGGTATGCGAGATTGTGAGGCGCCAAGTGGCAATCTGTATGTCTAGCAGTTGAGCCTTGGAACTGAATTTTGTTGTTTCTAGGATCAACTCTGACTGGTAACTTGTATAGGTTGGAACACCATTTGGTGGATTTTGGCAGCAACTCGGCATGAGTCTTGCTTCATGGTTATGATCAAAGTTCTCATGGTAGATTGTTCCTGTTCTGTTATTGCAGCTTTACCTGAGGCAGGCAACCTGCGATGACTGGTGTAGATGCTGATGCTAACATTAGAAGGTCAGCTTTTAGTGCATCCAAGCTCCGGGGAAGATGCGGATCACGACGGCACGGCGATTTCAGTTCCCACGGAGGCATACATCTTTCTTCCATCATCAGTTCGTCTTCGGTCCTCAAGCAACCTTGCACGCCGCAGAGTTTACCAGAGCAGCAGTCCTAGAACCATAGTAGTGTTCCTAAACGTCGATGGCTTTGCTGAGATTGTATATGTCCCCATTACCTCGTTGTGTTCGGTTCCGCCCTCTTCTGCTTGTTTTCTAACCTTAGAGAAACGGTATAGGCTCGCAGTTGCACCGGCATTGTTCGATGGCCTCACTGTCTGCATTCTTGAATTGTGCCCTGAGTGGCTTGAGTCCTAGTTTCTTGTTTCTTGACAGTTCTTTCGGTGAGATTTATTGTCTATGGTTGCAGTGGCAGCTGAAGCATGCGGCACTGTCGTCGCTGCAAATACATACGATCTGGGCAAGTTGCAACATGGCGAAGATGGATCTGGAATTGTTAGGAAGTGTTTGGTTGAAGAGCCAAGTAGAACGGAGTCGTTCTGTCCCAGTTTTGTTGTTGTTTGGTTACAAAGTAATTAGAATGGAACGGCTCCAATTAGGGAATATTTTTCTCAGATCCGGAACCATTACGCTCCAAAAAATCAACCGAACTGAGCCGCTCCGTTCCTAGCCCGCTCGCACAGTCACGCTCCGCAACCAAACAAAAAACAGAGCCGCTCCGTTCTAGATTATCAAACACAGAACAGAGCGGCTCCATTACTAGAATCGGAGATGGAATGGTTCCGTTATACTTCTACTCAACCAAACACTACATAAGGCAGGGGGAACGCCCAGTGATCTTGGGCGGGCGTGGGGTTATTAGACTGGCTCCAACAAGGGCCGGTAAAGCGTACTCTACGCTAAATATGCCGGATGAATCCGTTCGCTACGTCTCCAGCAACACCCGGTATAACCTCCGGTAAATTATAGAGTACGTTTGTGATCCGGCAAATGTGGCTGACTCCACTACCACTCGCTATCCACTGTTTACTCTGTCCTGCTTCCTGTGTTCGCTCCCGCGTAAACAGAAACTTCCCATCGGGTGCTGCACCTTCTTTGTGGTTTTCGGCTTCGACGACGGCGAAGCTGCCGGCAACACTCGATCCTCGTCTCGCGGCCGCAACAGGTGGTGGCTGGGAGGTGTGCATCCAAGTTACTCGACGTATGGCCGCAGGTGGTGGCTGGGAGACCAAGAACTACCGTGATTACCTTGAAATAATTATGACTGCTTTTTTATTTGAACATGACATACAAACAGTTGTTAACATTTTATTAAAACAGTTAGAAAAAATAGAGAATAAGATATAGGTGATGAAATTTAGAGGGCGTTGCTGGAGAAAGTCTAGATATAGAGAATGGAATCTTTTAGAGAGTTCTGTAAAGGACAGAGAATGTTCCTTTAGGGGATAAAATTTAGAGAACGTTTGCTGGAGATAGCCTTGTGATATTGTTCGTGTATGGATGCCCAGTGATCTTGTCAGATGGGTGTTCTTAGACGGGGGAAAAATATCCTGCCTGGTAGGGGGGAACGCGGAAGTAACGTCATTTGAAAATGTGCAGGCTGGTCTATAGGTCAGTGACGGCAACGTGCTGGTTTTGATGCTGCCATGGTCACGGATGTACGTACGCTTGCTGCTGCTCGCAGGCCCGGTCGCTGTCGACATCATCTCGCCACAAAGAATTGCGCCTGAAAATGAAAGCAGGGGTTTGCTTTTGTGGTGTGAAAGAACCGAAGCGTTTCTACTGTATTCTGCTGGCGTTTCGCATGGAAGCAAGCACCGTGCAAACAACTGAGTAACCAGTCTCTGCACTGCACAGTGCACGGGCCCCAATACATTTTGGTCACTGAATTTAATCCAAAGCTTCTTGCTTAAACTACTACAGTACTTCAGGAATGTTACTACACATTCCGTGGAGGATTTTGGAATCACTCTAAAATATGGGCAAGGCTTCGCAGTTGTTTTCCTCTTTATGTTTAAAGAAACGGGAGCCCTGGTCTTCTAATAGTTAACGTAAGCCCAGGCCGACCACCCCTACAAACTGGTTCAACCCAGCGGCCAGCGCGCCCAACCAGCCTGTCGGGTGCGCTACCTGCCCCACGTCTGTTAGCGCAAAAAAAAGAATGCATGCATGCGTCAAACACGATCCAATGCATGCGCGTAAATTTAGGAAAAAAATATATGGCGGTTTCTATTTTTAAATGCTTTATTTTATCCATAAATTTAGGATCGCTGCAACAGCCATGCAGCTAGACACGTAAGGACCATTTTATGATATATATTGAGACTAAATATGCTACACTGTGTAGATAATTATGCAATTCGGTATACTGCGTAAAAATCTGTTATCAGCTGCATGCGCACGAATTTATGATGAAAATAATGTGCAATGAAAGGAAATGAATTACATTCATAGAAACAAAAAAAACGTATTTAATGTGTAATTTGCTTCATAAATATAGTATCTCTCCAACAACCATGCAGCTAAACACATTAGACTAGTTTATGATTTATACTTATACTAATTATACTACACGATGTACATATTTATGCAATTCGGTACACTGCGTAAAAAAATCTAGCATGTTGTTCACTGGTGGATGCATATACAGGTTGGAGCGTAAAAACCTTAAGTTCTAAGCATAAAATCTCTCAATTATAAGCGTAAATATCTGGCCAATGTAAGAGGTTGATAGCTCTGGTAGATTGTTATTACGATCCTATTTTTATGGCAGATTCAAAAAATATGGCAGCCGCATGCATGCAGTTTCTATTTTTATAACAGATCCAAAAATTATGGCAAAATGCATGCATGAGTCAAACACGTTCCCTGACATGCGCGTAAATTTAGGAAAGATATGTGTGACAGTTTCTATTTTAAAGGCTTTATTTCCTCCATAAATTTAGGATCGCTGCAACAGACATGCAACTAAAACTCGTAATGATCATTTTATGATATATACTGATACTAAATATGCTACACTATGTAGATAATTATGCAATTCGGTATACTGCGTAAAAATCTGCTACCAACTGCATGCACACGAATTTATGATGGAAAGAATATGCAATAAAAGAAAATTAATTGCATACATAGAAACAAAAAATCGTATTTAATGTTTTATTTCATTCATAAATATAGGATCCCTCCAACAGCCATGCAGCTAAACGCATTAGAACTAGTTTATGATGTATAGTGAAACAAATTATACTACACGGTGTAGGTATTTATGCAATTCCTTACACTGCGTAAAAAATCTGGCATGTTGTTCACTGGTGGACGCATCTCAGGGTGGAGCGTAAAAACCTTAAGCTTTGAGCATAAAATCTCTCAATTATAAGCGTAAATACCGAGTCAATTAAAGGTTGATAGCTTTAGTAGATTGTTATTACGATCCTATTTTTATGACAGATCCGAAAAATATGGCAGCCGCATGCATGCGGTTTCTATTTTTATACAGATCCAAAAATTATGGCAAAATCGTGGGAGTTTCCATTGCATGCGCGCAAATTACGAACAACATAAATCAAGGAATTGCCTTTCCAATGTGCATGCAGTAAACTGATATACAAACTCTATGTTCAAGCATAAAATCGTACAATTTTTAGCGTAAATAATACATGTGGTAGGCATAAAACACAATAATCGAAAAGAAAACTGCGCCGGATCGGAGGATGTCACGCGCGATCATCGCTGCGCGCTTCTCGCGCCTTCCGTGACGTCGCTCGCTCGAACATCGCGCCTCATGCGTCGCCGTCGCTCGCACGTCGACGGGCGTCGCTTGCTCGCCGGCCTTGGAAGTGCCGCCTCCTCGGGCTTTGGGGACACCGCCGCTTGCCCGCATAAGAGAACCGCTGTCGCTCGCCCTCTGGGTCGAGGAACTGCCGCCACTACTTTGGATCGAGGAACCTCCGCCACCGCGCGTCGAGGTAATGGAGTTGCGGCCACCGGCCTGGGAACCGCCGCCACCACATAAGAGCACTGCCGTCGCTCGCCCTCTGGATCGGGGGCCGCCACCGCCGGTCTAGGAACCGCCGCCACCGCATGTCGAGGTCGGGGAGCCGTGGCCACCGGCCGAGGGTCCACTGCCGCACGCGCTATCGGGCAACCGCCGTCGCTAATGAATTGAGATGAGGTGTGAAAAACTGATCCCTAGCTTTTATAGACGTCTGGACCTGGTCCGGCTCGACCGGATTGCACTGTCTGGCTTGGGCTTCCTTTAGTTATTGGAAGCCCAGGGCTCCTAATATACAATATATATATACTGTATTTATATATTACACCTGGGTGCATTCAATATAGAGAATGTACCCAGACCGAACCTATGTGCCAGGTCCGAGCCAACCGTCCCACCCAAGCCGTTTTCGTCCCTCCCGCACGCTCCAGACAGAACCTTTTCACTTTCCCGCCCCCGCCTCTCTTTCTCTGTGAACGGCTCCTCCGCGAACGGCTCAACCTCTTCACATAAGTTGCAATCACACCAGACTTGCAGTTGCAATTACACCAGACAGCAGTTGCAATCATTGTTTTGTTTAACAGATTTTTGGACATAGTTATATAGAAGTTGCAATCACACCAGACCAACAGTTGCAATTACACCAGACACAGTTGCAATCATTGTTTTGTTTAACAGATTTTTGGACATAGTTATATAAGAGTTGCAATCACACCAGACCAGCAGTTGCAATTACACTAGACAGCAGTTGCAATCATTGTTTGTTTAACAGATTTTTGGACATAGTTATATAGAAGTCGCAATCACACCAGACCAGAAGTTGCAATTACACCAGACAGCAGTTGCAATCATTGTTTGTTTAACATATTTTTGGACATAGTTATATAGAAGTTGCAATCACAACAGACCCACAGTTGCAATTACACCAGACCAGCAGTTGCAATCTTGTTTGTTTAACAGATTTTTGGACATAGTTATATAGAAGTTGCAATCACACCAGACCAGTAGTTGCAATTACACCAGACCAGCAGTTGCAATCATATTTTTTAACAAAATTTCTCAGAGTTATTCAGTACTTGCAATCACATCAGAGCAACTCAGCAGTTGCATCCACACTACACCAGCAATTGCAATTACAACACACCATCGGTTGCAATCATTTTGTTTACATTTTTTAACAGATATTTGGGTAAAATTATACAACAGTTGCAATCACACCTAATGCGGGCTTGCAATCCCATCTAATGTGGGGGACAGGGAGGCACGCAGACAGAGAGGCGCGCGGCGGCGCGGGGACAGGGAGGCGCTCGGCGGCGGTGGGATCTAGGGTTAGAGGATCGGAGGAAGAAGGAGGAGACGGCGGCGGCGCGGGGACAGGGATACGCGCGGCGACGGCGGGGGGCAGGGAGGCGCGCGAAACAGGACGTGTTGAGGCGTGCTCGGGGTGTATTTATATATTACGCCTGGGTGCATTCAATATAGAGAATGCACCCAGGTGCATTTTAGCAGCGCCGTATGTATATATATATATATATATATATATATATATATATATACACACACACACATGTGATGCTGTCATGCTAAGCACTAGTAGTTCATGCTACAAAGGACAGTGATCCGCTGACCCAGTGACGATAAGGAAACTAGTGCACGTCACCTCTCTTTGTAACGACAATCGTATTCATGGTTACAAGCGGTATCAACCTTCACACGATCATTTGAGATATGGTTTGCTTGGTTTGTGGTTCGATGAAAGATCCCCGTCTACCATAATAATTCATAATAATTGATAGTGTAGGAAAGAGAGATTACGTATAATATGTGTGATATATTGCTTCAAGACTCTAGAGAGAATATATATGAGTACATGACTTGGAGGACAAGAAGCTTATCTTAGAGAGAAGGAAGGATATCCTAGAATTACAATCAATCCTAAACCAACCATATCAGGAGTTACCCAATATACTCAAACACGCCTAATATACTCTAACATCCCCCAGTCGTAGCGTTAGCAACACGAATGAACAAACTGAAGAATAATGGAGATATCTCCCCATAGTTGGAACACCGGTGCGAAAGCTACGACTGGAGTAGCCCATGTAGATGATAGCCCTTTTGTGCCGATAATGTCAAGGTAGCCGAGTGCAAAGGCGTCGAGCCATCATCGAGGTGTCGTGCGTCAATGTAGCTGTCGAGGATGTCGAAAACAACAAGCCACACAAGTAACGGGCACAGGCACAACACGTGGGAAGGCCCATGCCACGCCAAGAGACGCCAGAGTGACGGTGGCATAGAAGAAGGACGCCATAGACGAAGACGACGATGCAGTCGTAGAGGAAGTAGCCGATGTCGAGGACAATGATGTCAAACCGTCATGGATGAGGTGTGCTCCAGGTTTGCCACGCCTGGAAACGTGTCGTAGACGAATGCACGTGCCAGTGTTGCCAATAACGCATTTACTAAGTAGAAGGCCCCAACCAAGTGTCAATGTCTGAAGGGACCAGTAGAAAAGACCTCCATGACAGTTGTAGTGTTGTATGGCAAGAGTGTCGTCACAACTCACAGTTGTCAGAGCAGAGTAGACGAAGTAGTCGAGGATGAGACGACGACGCTGCCAACAAGGATGTGCTGGATGAAGGCGAAGATGTAGGTGCGGCAACACATCAAGGTCCGTGAAGTCGCAGCGACAAGAGCTACAACACACAAGAAGAAGAGACTCGCCAACGCCAGTGGAGTGCGACGATGGTACTTGTCGGCACAGAACTCGAGGACGAACATGGTGCATACCAGCGACGGGTATGCTAACGAAGCTCGCAGGTGTCGAATAGCTCGCAGACCATGCGAAGGGGACGCACACTGACGAGTCGATAGCGTATAGATGAAACAACAAGGATGACAACAGACGATGATGCTACTGCCCGAGAAAGCGATGCAACGACAGCCCTCTTGCTTGGCAAAGCATCACGCGATGGACGACAAACGTCTCGGGAGGGTGGTTCGCCCGAGATTGGTTGATCAAGCCGACGGCGTGCGAGGTAGAGATGATGGTGGCGATAATGGGCCGGCATAGATGGACGTGTAGACAAAGAGGTGCGACATAGTCAGGTGTTCCGGCTATGTCGTAGGCCACGCCAGTTGCACCATCAAAGAAGATGAAGAAATCGATGTTGTTGAAGCCATTGTAGAGGACGCGTGAGTCGACTAGCGGGGGGGGGGTGATGGAGACGAAACCCGATCACTGATTGGGAAACAAAAAAGACGCAGCAGCAACAGATCTGGTACATCACTAGGTACACCATGGGGTACCCATAGCAAAACCGCTCTTGAACCCCTCTCTCTGTCTCCACTCTCTAGCAAAACACACAGATGAGAGAGAGCGGAGCCCTCTCATGTGTCCCTTAGCCAAGAGAGAAAGAGGGAGATAGAGAGGCAGACGGTGTTCGACGCGGCGGGGAGCCGACCCAACAGAGGCAGGCGCGATGTATCCTAGGCGGATCGACAACGACGGAGGCCACCAAGGCCCAACGTGACCCCAACCAGCATGATGAGAAGCCGAACCGTCGGAGGCTAGCGCGGCGCATCCTAGATGGATCAACGACGACGGAGGCCGACACGGCCCGACGTGACCCCGGTGGAGGTCGGCGCGATGCTTTGACGAAGGCCGGTGTGCGACACGACCCCAACCGAGATTTGTGCGGTGTGAGTCTGGTGAAGGTAGGCGCGTCCTAGGCAGAGGGAAACGCGGTCACCAGATTCGAGCGACGCAGAGGGAACCTGTGGCTCACGACCACCAGACCCAATGTCACACCCGGTTCAAGGGGGCAGAACCTAGCGCATAGCACATGTGTGCCAAGATCCATTTCCACACATATGTTGACGTCACAAGTGTAATATATCAAAAGACAATGCAATAAAGGCGTAAAGTGAGTAGAATACTTTATTACATCATCTAAATCATTGTATCTTTAACAAGTATCACATCAAAGTAAGGCGAAATTAAATAACATGGGCAATCTCCCACAGGAAGATGACCGAAACATCGTTAAACTAAGAATTCATCATCGAAATCTCCATCAAAGTCTCCAGCATCACCCTCTGATCAAAATATTAGCAAGGAAGAGCTCACTTATGGTCGGGGCTCAGCAAGTGGGGGAAAATTAATGCAGGTATAACAAGGTGAGGCTAAGATTGAGCAGTAAGCATTTTATTTGGTCAACATTTTATTAACAACACTTGTCTTACTAATAAGTGTGAATCCCAAGTATTCCCATTAAACAAAGGTATATGAGTATTTCAAAAGAACTTAAGTGAAACCACTTAAGCAAACCATTGGCAGATCCTCGAATCTTAATTTATTTCCATCTTTAAGTTCAATTATCATGTGAGGAGTCCAGGCTGCTCATAACCGGGACCACGACTGATATATCAGTTTTACACTCTGCATAAGTGGTACAACTTTACCCACAAGCCATGTATCCCATCTAGCCTGGTTGATCGGACCCGTAAACACTACCAAGGTGAATGGCTAGGGATCCATTATGAGGCTTTCATAAAATACACTTAATACGAAGCAACCCGCTAAGGTTTCCAAAGTCAGTGTGGAGGCCCTCTGGGTGAGGTACCTTAGCCAAGAATACGTCCCCATGTTAACGTGAGCTACCACCACTGTCGCTCCCTCTCTTGCCCATATTTCAGGTAAGGTTGCTAGGCACTAAGCATATAAAGCTAATTACCAAAGCCAGAGCCATGATAGCACTCGTGGTTGCACTGTTATCCTGGATGGTCACTCCATGTTCCAATTAATATGAAATAATATTGTTTTAACCATCGGGTTAATACCATAAAGCCAATTTCATTTTTGGAACATTAATATCAACTAATGGGTGACATCAAAATTATTAAGTTGAGTCGTAGCACGAATTTGCAAAGCTTAATAATTTCCCAGGGTAATCAAGGAATACAGTTGGTAAATCTAGGAAATCCTTAATTAGGTAAATCCCATCAAATTATGCAGTATATCCAAAAAGTTAACATTATTATATGCATTAATTGGGTACAAATAGAATATACTGAGGGAGAATCCACTTGCCTTGCTGAAAAGTGTCCTGCGGTTCGTCCTCAAACAAATTCGAATCCTCTACCACACAGTCCACTTCTAGCATCGATTCGCGTATTGCACATACAAAAGAATACGTACGCCCAATAAATAAACACACACCAGTACAGGGTAATCATTCACCATTACATTCATATTAACACATCACACTTATCACACCATAAATACGTCCTAAATGCGTAAATACTTATTAATTCAATTATGACTATTATTGCGAGTCATAAATGGTGAAATTATGAGTAGGTGCTATAAATATAGTTTTAACTAGTATTAATATGTATTAACATCATCAATGAAAATAAATGGTAATTATTGTCTTTAATACTAATAAATAGACCTATAGATTTTATTCTTTTTATTTCTAACTTGAATTATTGAGTATAGCTAAAAATGAATCTATTAACATTAATATTCTAAAAATCAATATAAACCACTAATTAGACTTTTTATAACATAAGCAGGGTTATTTTGACATAAACAAGTATTTTACTAACTCTAAGAAGTTAAGTGCTATACTTATGAGCATCTTTATTTTGGCTAGTAAAACCTATTTTTCATTCGACTAGTGGTATTTTTCTCTTTTCTTTCTAAAAGCATGTACTATTAAAAATAATTGGATATAAATCATCTAAAATCATCTAAAATCGAATCAAAAGAATGTCGAAAATACACAAATTAATTTGGGTCGTCTTCAACCTTGCGATGAATGGCAGATGGCTTGGGCGTGCGTCTAGGTGAAGGTTGGGTCCGGCAGGTGCGTTGCTCCGGTGAACTCCACGGGCTCCGGCGACGGCGTGGCGAACTCAGGCGACAACGGTAGTGGCTCTAACGGCGAGGAGAGTGAGAGAGAAATGGAGGCAAGCTCGGGTAGGGGAGGATGGGAGAGATGAGGAGCTCGGTTTTATAGGGAGCAGGAGGGAGAGAGGAAGGGGCGCCAGGGAGAGGGAGAGGGGCGTCGGCATCTTCAAGGACCATCAATGGCGACGTTACTAGAGAGCATAATGGGGGAGGAAGAAACGAAAGAAATGAAGCTCATTAACGGCGAGGAAGAACGGTCGGCGGGGGTCGGTTGGGTCTTGACTCGGCTTCGTTCGGTCGGTCGGTCCGCTGGTCGCGCGGGGTGGGCGCAGTCGCTCGGCCGGTGCAGGGCGCCTGAGCACGGTGGCTGCGCGGCCTGGGCACGGGTGGGGCTCGGCCACGACGCTGGAGGTCGGGTCGCGCGTTCTGGCGTTGGGTCTTGGGGCGCGCCTGGGCAGGGTCGCGCTCGGTGGCTGCGCGCGCAAGGGCACCGGCCTGAGCTGTGGATCGAGCGCGTGTGAGAGCAGGGAGAGGGAAGAGAAGGGAGGAGAGAGAGGCGAGAGGAGGGAGAGGGATAGCAGGGGGCGGCGGCGGCTGCCTAGGAGAGAAGCCAGGGTGCGGCTAGGGTTAGTAGTTGGGCCTTAGGGTTAGGGAAGGTTTTTTATTTCGAAATGCATTTTTAAATTACTCAAAAATTCATAAAAATTCACCAAAACTATTTATAAATAAAATATTTATTTTTAGACTAATAACTATTATATTATTTAATTATTATATTATTTACTAGTTTTTTTCTTTAAGAAGAATTGTGATTAAATACCCATAAATCAATCATGCGAAATCAAAAAGAAATTATTCAAAATGCAAATAAATACTTGAATCAAAATTTATTACCCTAATTACCATAATAACTAAATTCATTATTTTTAGTTGATGGCTTTTATGGTGTTACAAACCTACCCCTCTTAAAAGAATTTCGTCCTCGAGATTAAGAAACTTCCGAGAATAACTGAGGGAATTCTGCTCTGAGTTCATCTTCTCTTTCCCAAGTGGCCTCATCTTTCGAATGATGACTCCACTGAACCTTGCACATGTTAATAACTTTACTTCGTGAAATTCTGTGAGATGTTTCCAGAATTCTGACATGGTATTCGAATAAGTCAAATCCTCATTGACATTCAGTTCTTCTATGGATAACTGTTACTCTGGTACTCTCAAGCATTTCTTGAGTTGTGATACGTGAAATACATCATGCACATCCGATAAACTATCGGGTAGCTCTAACTGGTACGCTACTTCACCTTTTCTTTCCAAAATCTTGAATGGGCCAATATAGCGAGGAGATAGTTTTCCCTTAACCTTAAATTTTCTCATTCCTCTCATTGGTGAAACTTTAAGGTATACAAAGTCTCCTACTTCGAACATCAACTCTCTTCTTCTATTATCAACATAGCTTTTCTGTCTTGACTGTGTTGTCTTCAAATTTTCTCTAATAATCTGCACTTGCTTTTCAGCTTTTTGGAGAATTTCTGGACCAAATACTTGACTTTCTCCGGTCTGATTCCAATAAAGCGGTGTTCTACACTTTCGTCCGTAAAGTGCCTCGAATGGTGCCATTTTTAGACTTGCCTGGTAACTATTGTTATACGAGAATTCTGCATAAGGCAAACTTTTATCCGAGCTTCTACCATGCTTTAGAGCGCAAGCTCTTAGCATATCTTCCAACACTTGGTTTGTTCTTTCCGTTTGTCCATCCGTTTGTGGATGATAAGTTGAGCTAAAGTTTAGCTTGGTATCCATGGACTCATGTAGTCTTTTCCAAAAGCGTGAGGTAAATTGGGTTCCTCGATCTGATACGATCTTCTTCGGTACTCCATGCAGACAAACAATCCTCGACATATATAACTCTGCTAACTAGGCTCCTGAGTAAGTTGTCTTCACAGGTATAAAGTGTGCCACTTTAGTCAACCTGTCTACTATGACCCATATTGAATCATAGCCATCCCGAGTACGGGATAGTCCAACTATGAAATCCATACCGATTTCTTCCCATTTCCATTCAGGTACCTTGAGAGGTTGTAGTAATCCTGCTAGTCTTTGGAGTTTGACCTTAACTCGCTGACACACATCACATAATGCAACATGAGTAGCAACATCTCTTTTCAAACCATACCACCAATATTTTTCCATCAAATCCTGGTACATCTTTGTACTTCTAGGGTGAATAGAGTAAGTTGAATCATGAGCTTCTCTCAAAATAAGTTGGCGAAGGTGTTCGATTTTCGGTACACAGATTCTCTTCTTAAACCATATTGTGCCTTGTTCATCTTCTGTGAAATATGGGGCTTTACCCAACCCAATCAAAGTTTTAATTTCCTTGATTTTTCTCATCAGATTCCTATCCTTTACGAATCTCTTCTTCCAAAGTAGATTCAACTTCCATAACCATTGCTTCTACATTATTGAGCATACCAAGGTTGAGTTGCTCCATTTCCCAGCACAATTCTTGTGACATCAAATGAGTAGTGATGTTGTTCACTTGACCCTTACGGCTCAAAGCATCAGCCACTACATTTGCTTTTCCTGGGTGATATTATATTTCCAAATCATAATCTTTGATCAACTCAAGCCATCTTCTCTATCTTAGGTTGAGTTCTTTCTGAGTGAATATGTATTTCAAGCTTTTGTGATCCGTGAAGATTTTGCACTTGTTTCCAATCATGTAGTGCCTCCAAATCTTCAAAGCATGCACTACGGCAGCTAGTTCCAGATCATGTGTAGGGTAATTCTTCTCATGCTTTCTCAACTGTCTTGAGGCATAGGCTATTACTTTTCCTTCTTGCATTAGCACACATCCAAGTCCAAGGTGTGATGCATCGCAATACACATCAAATCCCTTGTGAATGTCTGGCATTACCAATATTGGTGTAGTGGTTAACCTATTCTTGAGTTCCTCAAAACAATTCTGGCATGCTTCATCCCACTTAAAATCTTTACCTTTCTCTAGTAGTGAGGTAAGAGGTTTCACTAACTTGGAAAAACCTTCAATAAATCTTCTGTAGTATCCTGTCAATCTAAGAAAACTTCTGATCTTGGACGCATCCTTTGGTTGCTTCCAATTTAGTATCTCACTTATCTTTCCTGGGACCACTTTAATTCCACCATCAATAACAATATGTCCTAAGAAAGCAACTTCCTTCAACCAAAAATCACACTTCGAGAACTTTGCATATAATTGGTTGTCACGAAGCTTTTGTAGGACTAGCCTTAGATGATCTTCATGTGTTTCTTCATTCGGAAAGTATATCAATGAATATGACCACAAACCGATCCAAATATTCCATGAATACTTTATTCACCAAGTTCATAAAGTATGCCGGTGCATTAGTCAGTCCAAACGACATGACCAAAAACTCATATAATCCATATCTTGTGGTGAAGGCTATCTTGGGTACATCTTCTACTCGAATCTTTAACTGATAATATCCTGACCTTAGATCTATCTTCGAGAATATGTTAGCTCCCTTCATCTGATCAAATAAATCTTCAATCCGAGGTAGTGGGTATTTATTTTTGATGGTTACTTCATTCAAACTTCTATAATCAACACACATTCTCCTCGAACCATCTTTCTTGCTCACAAATAGAACTGGGGCTCCCCAAGGGGATGAACTTGGGCGAATAAAACCTTTTTCTAGTAATTCTTCTATTTGTTTCTTCAGTTCTACTAAATCTTTGACATCCATTCTATATGGTCTTTTCGAGATAGGTGCGGTTCCGGGTAATAATTCAATAGAAAACTCTACATCACGGTCAGGTGGCATACCTGGTAATTCCTCCAGAAATACGTATGGGTATTCACACACTACCTTGATATTTTCCAAGGGCTTTTTTCCAAGTGATTTAGCATTGTCTTCCCTTTTGCATTTGTTGACATGTCTGTGCTAACTTGGACTCTTTCACCTTGAGGACTTGTCAACATAATTGTTCCGTTGGCACATTGTATCACTCCATCACAACTTTTCAACCAGTCGCATCCAAGAATCACATCAATACCGTTGGATCCTATGACCACTAGGTTGACTAGAAAATCTATTCCTTGAATCTTGAGATTAACATGGAGGCATGAATGTGTGGCCTTCATGTTACCTCCTGGTGAACTAATTTGTAACATCTTCTTAAGGGGGAACTTTGGTATGTTATGTTTTTCCACGAATGACTCAGTTATAAACGAATGTGATGCTCCAGAGTCAAATAAAACTGATGCAGGTATAGAGTTAACAAGGAACATACCATACACCAGGTCGACATCCTCAGGTACTGATTCCGCTATGACGTGATTGACCCTTCCTCTACTCTGGTTCTATGGAGCTTTGTTCTGAGCAGATCCACGAGCGGGGGTGTTCTAGTCATTCCTTTGATTGTTGCTCTTTTGAGGTATCTGTTGGTTGCGCCTTGGGAAGTTGTTAGCATAATGGCCAAGCTCACCTGAAAGTAGCCTAGAAAGGGGTGAATGGGCTAATCTGAAAATTTTCACAACAAACTTCGAGAGATTGTTAAATACACAGTTCGACTGGTGCAGGCCGGTTCAACAGCTACGTGCGCAAGTTGATCCACTCTGAACCAATCCAACTGTTTTATAAACTTTAGACTATAATCTACTCGAAAAAGTATTTCGCGAGTCCTTTTGAGAAGTAATTATAACTAAGTTAGAATGAGAAGATGAGTATGCAAAGGCTATTTCACTTCTAGATATACTCTACGGAAAAATCTATATGTCAATCTTGCAAGTAAAAATATCTTAAGTTAAAGACAAGCAAGAACACAAGACACAAGATTTAATCCGAGGTTCGGCCACACCACAAATTTAAAGGTGTCCTACTCCCCGTTGAGGAGCCCACAAAGGGCCGGGTCTTTTTCAACCCTAATCCTCCAAAAGACGACCACAAAGGTCAAGGCAGTCTCTTCTTATCTTAGCTCAAGGAGCGGGTGATACAAACTTCTTGGGGTCGTCCACAAATTTGAAGACTCCCAAGCAACCTCAAAAGATCTTGAAACCTAGGGTTTTAAGAACACCAAGAAAGCACAAGAGGGGTTTGCACAAGCTCAAGTCTTTAAAAAGAGATGGGAGAGGAAAGTCAAATTGTGAGCACAAGCACAAACCTCACACCGAAGAGCTCCTCCAACAAGGTTGAATCTTGAGGAAGATTTAAGTGTGAGAGAGATGGGAGAAAAGAGTGCTTTGTCTCAAGTTAGGTGAGCAATAAATGTGTAAGTGTACAACCACATTGAAGAAGGGGGGAAGGGTTCCATTTATAGTCACGGCTCAAAAACTAGCCATTTGACCAGAAACCCCGCAGAAAACCGGTTGAACCGCCCCCTGACAGGTCAGCAGACTGTCTGCCAGCCTAACTGCCAGACTGACTGGCACACTGACCTGTAGGCTGGTTAGACATGACAGGACCGGTTGAACCGCCCTTACAACCCTAGTGACCTGACTGCCAGTCTGACTGGCAGACTGCAGGTTAGAAGTCAGAGGGGTCAGAGACCAGTTGAACTGCCCCCTGGGACTAGTTCAGCTGGTCTAGACCAGAGAGTTTAGGAGAGAAAACCCCATCTCAACTGCCCGGGGGCAAGTTCAGCTGGTGTATGGTCAAAGAGGTCCACAGCTGAAGTTGAAGTTCAGCTGGAGCTGAAAGCTCAACTCAGCTGAAAATCTCAGCTGCAGCTAAAGAAGCTCAACTTAGCTGATGTTAAGTTCAGCTGGAAAGCTCAGCTGCAGTTGAAGAAGTTCAGCTGCTTTTCAGCAAGAACACTCTAGGTTTCTCAAACCTAACTTACTGTTGGGGCCATGCTTCGTTACGCCGAAGGTCTTACACGAAGAAGCAGCTTCGGCTGAAGTTGTCCCCAGGAGATGGCCGAAGGTCCCTTTTTATGGAGCTTCGGCGTTACAAACCGACATAGAGATAGAATGACCTTTTTATCCATAGAGGTCTGAGTCAATGTTGTAAACTTTTGTAAGGGGCATAATTGTAATTCGTCACAGGCTGCGTCCTGTGTCTATAAATAGATGAACAGTACCCCTGTACTGTTCACGCGAACCTGTCATTTGCTTTCGCATCACACTTGTATTTTTGCCTTCTTCAGGACCGAAGGTACATTTATAATTTGAAGTCATTTATATTCGTTCATGATAATAAAAATGGAGATGATTCTATGATAACATTTAAATGTTTATTTTATACCTCATGATTTGTATGAATACTTCGATGCCCATTATTATACTTACGAAGGTATGTCCTTCGTAACCTTCGTCCGAAATTCTTTATATCCCGAAGGGATATAATGTTGTGGAGGACGAAGGACTTTAACACTTAACATCTTCTATGTTGCCTTGTTCTTAACTCTTAGCATTTGAGAACAAGCCCCCAACATTGGCGCCCACCTCCGGTGAACTCACTTCCACTTTTCTGAGCTGATGGCTTCGTTCAACAATCAAGCTGGAGCTGCTTCGGCTTCGAAGCTGGTGCTCCCGATAACAGGCGGTTCTTGCTCAGAGCCGGCTAACAAGAAGCAGAAGAAGGAGGCTCAGAGAAGGGTGCAGCATGTTGGAGTGCAGGGACCCTTCATCAAGTCAAAATGGTCCCACATTCCAATTACTTTCTCTCAGGAAGACCTTCAGCTTAAGGATTATCCTCACAATGATGCCATGGTTATCTCTTGCGTGATCAAAGGATTTCTGGTCCACAATGTTCTAGTTGATACAGGCAGTGCAGCTGACATTATATTTGCTAAAGCCTTCAGACAAATGCAAGAGCCCGAAGACAAGATTCATGATGCTACGCACCCTCTTTGTGGCTTCGGAGGGCGGCAGATTGTAGCACTTGGGAAGATTACCATGCCGGTAACCTTCGGATTTGTTAACAACACAAGGACTGAGCAAATTGTGTTTGATATTGTTGACATGGAGTATCCTTACAATGCTATCATTGGCCGTGGTACTCTTAATGCCTTCGAAGCAATTCTTCACCCAGCTTATCTCTGCATGAAGATACCTTCGGACCAAGGGCCTATTGCTATTTATGGAAGCCAGGAAGCTGCTAGAAGGGCCGAAGGAAGCTGGACTGACTCCAAAGCAATCCATAACATAGATGGAGCTGAAGCTTGTGAACAGTACAAATTCAGGAGGGAGAAGGCAGCTTCAGCGGATCAGCCGAAGCCCATGTTATTGTGTGAAGACATAGCAGAGCAGAAGGTGCTGTTGGGCTCGCAATTATCTGAAGACCAGGAGAAAACCTTGATAAGGTTTTTATTCAACAACAAAGATGTTTTTGCATGGTCAGCTAATAATCTCTGTGGAGTAAATCGCGATGTTATTGAACATTCGCTCAATGTTGACCCATCCTTCAGACCCCGAAAGCAGAGGCTTCGGAAGATGTCGGATGACAAGGCCGAAGGGGCTCGCAATGAAGTAAAAAGACTTCTCAGTGCAGGAGTTATCAGAGAAGTAAAGTATCCAGAGTGGCTAGCTAACACTGTTATGGTGAAGAAGGCCAATGGCAAGTGGAGAATGTGTATCGATTTCATAGATCTCAACAAGGCTTGTCCGAAGGATGAATTCCCGCTGCCAAGGATAGACTCTTTAGTCGATGCAGCAGCTTCTTCAGAGCTCATGAGTCTCCTGGACTGCTACTCAGGCTATCATCAAATTTGGATGAAGAAGGAAGATGAGCCGAAGACTAGCTTCATAACCCCAAGTGGCACATATTGCTATCTTCGGATGCCTGAGGGGCTCAAAAATGCTGGAGGAAGTTTCAGCAGAATGACTGCGAAGGTCCTCCAGTCTCAGATTGGCAGAAATGTGTTGACTTATGTCGATGACATTATTGTAAAAAGCACGAAGCAGGAAAATCATATTGCTGATTTGCAGGAGACCTTCGCCAGTTTCAGGCAAGCTGGTTTGAAGCTGAATCCAGAAAAATGTGTCTTCGGGGTAAAGAAGGGGAAATTTCTTGGATGCTTGGTTTCAACAAAGGGAATCGAAGCTAATCCAAATAAAATCGAAGCTATACTTCGAATGGAGCCACCAACCACAAGAAAGGGGGCCCAAAGATTGACAGGAAGGCTGGCATCTCTCAACAGATTCATATCCAGATCAACAGAAAGAAATTTACCCTTCTTCGAGGTGCTGAAGTCAGCTGAAGTCTTTCAATGGGACCCAAGTCAACAAAAAGCCTTCGAAGAGCTAAAGCAATACTTGATAGATCTAACAACATTAACTCCACCAACGCCAGGGGCTCCTTTGTTATTATATGTGGCAGCTTCGCACTCAGCAGTAAGTGCGGCGCTTGTCCAGGAGAAGTTTGATGGCCAAGTCAAAAAGCAGGTCCCGGTATATTTTGTATCTGAAGTCCTTAGCATATCAAAGAAAAATTATACAGAGCTGGAGAAGGTATTATATGCCGTTTTAATGGCATCCAGGAAGCTTCGGCATTATTTTCAGGCATACAATATTATTGTTCCTTCTTCGCAGCCGTTGAAGGATATAATGAGAAATAGAGAAGCTACTGGACGGATTGGAAAATGGGCTGCAGAGCTCAATGAATTTTACATTGATTATGTGCATAGATCCTCGATCCAGTCTCAGGCATTGGCAGATTTCATTGCCGACTGGACGCCAGGGGCTCAGGATGAAGAAGCAAATAAAGATGCCGAAGTGTGGACAGTGTTTTGTGATGGCTCTTGGGGAACCTTCGGAGCAGGTGCAGCCGCTGTGTTGGTTTCACCATCCAAGGTTAAAACTTGTTATGCAGCAAGACTTGATTTCAGCTGTACAAATAATATTACTGAGTACGAAGCCCTGCTTCTGGGCCTTCGGAAATTAAAGGCAATGGGAATCAGAAGGGCGATTCTTAAAACTGATTCCCAAGTGGTTTCGGGTCATGTTGACAAAAGTTGCAAGGCCAAAGATCCGAAGCTTGAAAAATATCTAGACACGGTCCGAAGAATCGAAGCCTCCTTCGAAGGATTCTCTGTCAAGAATATCCCTCGAGGACAAAATGAGCATGCTGATTTGCTAGCCAAGTCTGCAGCACAGGGGCTGCCGTTACCTTCGGATGTATTCTTCGAAACAATAAAGGCACCTTCAGTGGAGCTCCTCGAAAGAGCGGTCCTCAACATATCTCCTGTTTACAGCGAAGATTGGAGAACTGAAATCATCTCTTACCTTCAGGGTAACTTCCTATCAGATGACGAAGCTTGTAATAAAAGGATAGAGGCAAGAGCTCGTCCGTATGTCATGATAGAAGGGGAGTTATACAAGCATGGAGTTTGCGCTCCGCTGCTCAAGTGTCTATCTAGAACCGAAGGTATAGAGTTGATGAAAGAAATACATGCAGGCCTGTGTGGATCCCACATTGGATCTAGGCCGTTACTTGGAAAAGTCTTTCGCCAAGGGTTTTATTGGCCGAAGGCAGCTTCGGATGCAGCGGAGTTAGTTCAAAAGTGCGAAGGTTGTCAGAAATGTGCAAGAGATCAAAAGCAACCTTCGTCTTTGACACAGCTGATACAACCCATCTGGCCATTGCAAAGGTGGGGCCTTGACTTGTTGGGTCCATTACCACCGGCCCAAGGGAATCTAAAATATGTTATAGTAGCTGTGGAGTATTTTTCTAAATGGATTGAGGCGAAGCCATTAGCCACAATAACTTCGGCTACTGTCCAAAAGTTTTTCTGGCAGAATATTGTCTGTCGCTTCGGGGTACCGAAGGCCATCACTGTAGATAATGGAACGCAGTTCGACTCCGAAGCTTTCAGAAATTTCTGTGATCAAATTGGAACGAAGATCCATTTTGCATCAGTCAGGCATCCGGAGTCAAATGGGCTCGTTGAAAGGGCCAACGACATTATAATGACAGGAATAATGAAGTTAATCTTCAATCAACCCAGGGGAAAGTGGCCAGATCAGTTAATCAAAGTGGTGTGGAGCCACAATACAACAACATCAAGGTCTACAGGCTTTACCCCATTCAAATTATTATTCGGTGACGAAGCAATAACTCCGGAAGAAGCTAAAGCTGGATCAATAAGAGTAGTAGCTTCGGCAGAATCAGGTCCCGAAGATGCTTGCCTTATGGAAAAAGATGCTTTAGAGGGGATCAGGCTTCAGGCCGTGGAGAATATCAATAAATATCAAGCTGAAACAGTCAAGTGGCGAGATAGAAAGGTCCGGTTAAAAAATATTGAGCCGGGTCACTTGGTGCTTCGGAGAGTAGCCAACCCAGACACAATGGGCAAGCTACAGTTGAAATGGGAAGGACCTTTCTTAGTAGTATCTTCGTCAAGGCCTGGTTCGTACAGATTGAAGGACATGGATGGCAACGAAATTCCAAGATCTTGGAATGCAGATGAGCTTCGGCGATATTATGTATAGCCTGATGTAACTTTTTATGTTTTTTCTTTTCTTTTTCATGGCACCCTTTTCCTTTCCAAAGGGGGAGAAAGGTTTTTAATGGGGCCATCATATGTAATTTCCTTTTTAGTCTTATAAGAGCAAAATCCCCCAAAAATGTAAATGTAAAAACTGAGAACGCACCATCGAGTGCCGAAACTGAAAAGGTGAAGAAGCTCCAAAGACGTCCCTAAGGGGATGCAGAGCTCACAGCGAAAAGTCAACGCTGATTCCGCCGAAAGTAAAAGGCGAAGAAGCTCCAAAGACGTCCCTAAGGGGATGCAGAGCTTACAGCGAAAAGTCAACGCTGATACCGCCTAAGTAAAAGGCGAAGAAGCTCCAAAGTCGTTCCTAAGGGAATGCAGAGCTGATGTGTGGTTGTTTCGAAGGAAATAATGGCTGAGAGTGTGGCTTCGGACATATGTTTTGGACATTCATTCGCACATTACATTACATCATAGCATTTGCATTCATAAGCATTCATTCATAGCATTTGTGTTCCTAAGTGGTTGCTTCGGCAAAAATAAGAAGTGGTCTTTTATGCTTCGTTATGTACAAAAAAGAAAAGCTTCGGCAAAAAGAAGAAGTAGTCTTTTATGCTTCGTTATGTACAAAAAAGAAAAGCTTCGGCAAAAAGAAGAAGTGGTCTTTTATGCTTCGTTGTGTACGAAAAGAAGGGAAGGTGTTTTTTCGCCTTCGGCTCAAAATACTAATTTCGTCCACATCAAAGCGCCTCAATAGAAGGGTAAGAATATATTACAAGGTATGTACAAAGTTCATCGAGAGCAGTTTAATTGTATTTACAAAAGTTGTTACAAAAGTCTCTTGAGTTTTTCTACAGTATACTCCTACTGATCTTTACTGAGCTTCAGCTTCGGCGACATATATTAAGCATCATCTTCAGCTTCGTCATCCTACACGAATCAAGGTATAGCGAGTAAAAATCAAGTGTGAAGGAGAAGGTAAACTCAAGGTATCGTTTCTTACTGGTTCAAGATGACTTCGAGCTTCGTCTCCAGCCTTCTCTCGCCCGCCTTTTGTCCATATCATTTTTATAAATCTATTTGAGATGCTTCGGGCGAGGTCAGGAATATCGTCTAGAATTGACGGAGACAGAGTGAAGTTCGGCCTGTTGATGACTTTTCCATGCTCACAGCCGGCTTTCAGGAACGCTGCAGCGGTGCCTCGAGAAGCTACCCAGGCACAGAAGTCACCGTGCCCGGCTATAACTTCGTCAAGTTCTTCAATTTCAGCTTCAATATGATCAAAGGCTCTTGGCAAATTTTCAGCAGCGGGGGTGAACTTTCCACTGCTGGCTCCAATTGAGTAAAAGATCTTCTTCAATTGTTGAATGCAGCTGGTACTAAATGTCAAACATTTATCCTGAAGGCTTGTTAATGATTTCTTCAAATCTGAGTTGGTTTGGACTTCGGCTTCAAGTTTTGAATTAAGCTCTAGCTTCTCTTGTTCAAATTGTTTTGATTGGTAGATAAGCTTCGAATTCAATTCTGACACTTTAGCTTCGGTCTCTGCCAGCAAGCCTTCAGTCGATTGGAGTTCAAAGTCTTTCTTTTCAAGAATAGCTGTTTGCTCTTTTATCTTGCTCTCTAGATTTTCGATTATAGCTTCGTGTTTTTTATCCTCTAGATCTTGCTGCATCCTCAAAGCTTTGCTTAGAAGCATGCTCTGCAAATAAACAACCTTTGTTAGGAATATTTCCATTATTAAAAACAATAGAAGTCAGAGAAAAGTTGTTTACCTTAAAATTGGAATAAAATAAGCTGCCGACGATATGTTGTCGTCGGTAGCGGCTGATGTCTGTTTCTAGCTTCGGAAAACCGATACTCTTTGATAGAGTACCGATGACCTTAGCCCCAGTTGGATCCCGGATGCAGCCCAGTTTTTCATCATCAATGCCTCCAAATAGAAGAGCTCCTGGCTTGTATCCGCAAGATTTGGCATATTCCTTAAGCTCTTCTATTTCGGCCTTCGACAGTTTTTGCCCAACTAAATTTTGAAATATGTAGGCTTCGTCGTCCGAAGTGTCTTCGGCTATTTCTTTCCCTTTCCCAGGCACTGTGGCCATGGTTTCTTCAGCAGCGGTGGCAGCTTCTTCTGCAGCCATGTCTGTCAAAATTTTGTTGATGTCTTCAATGGTAGTTTCTAAGTTCACATCTTCGGCTGTAGCGGCTTCGGTAGCCGCGACCTCCGAAGGTGCAACTTCGACATTTGCTGTGCCCTCAACAGCTGGCGTTTTCTGAATTGACGCCCTCGGTGGCGTCTTGTCAATAACTTCGGTTACTGCAATAATTCTTTGCCTTTTTGCTTTGGTTATCTTCGTTTTTTCCGGCTCCTCCACCTTTCGAAAAAGCTTCGTCAGTTGAGGCCCTAATGGACTTAGCTTTGTGGGCATGGGTTCAGTCATTACCTTTAGAATTTCCTCTACGTCGCTGGTAGAAGGTGGTGTGGGGGTCCCCTCTTCATCGGATAATTTTCGCTTTGGAGTTGATATTTTTCTCTTCTTGGGAATTTTCTTCTCTTTTGCTGGTTTTTCTTCACCCTTGTTCAAAGTTTCGGCCACTCTTTTCCTCTTTTGGCCCTCAGCACCCTTGTTTAGCCGTTCATAGTCAGGGTACTCGAAGCCCAGGGCATCAAGCACTCGGTTCAGCCTTCGCTTCGGACGGGTGCCGAAGGCCGCGGTCATCAGTTGATCTTCTTTTTTGGAATAATTCCCAAGAATTTCATTGCACATCACCTCAACTGTGTCCAGCCACTCTTGGCAGGGCTTTTTAAAATATTTCTTGAATTTGAAGTGATAAGGAAGCCGGACAAGTTCCCCCTCCTTCTTCTCCCCCTCTAGCTTTGGCATTTCCCATTCTTTCAGAGTAGGGAAGACTCTGAACGCCAAGAATTCTTGAACCAGATCCCTGGTACCGATATGCTCTGAAATAATTTCAAACTCACCTAGTGCAGCCCAGGTGGGACCCTCCAATTTCATGTGGCACCGTGGCCTTGTTTCTCCGAAGATCAACTCGAGTGGGCTTTGTACCAATTTCTCTTCATCTTCGTCAACCTTCACATAAAACCACTCAGACTTCCAGCCTGCTGGCCATTTGCTTCGGTAGCTAATAACAGGGCACTTTGTTGTTTTCCGGTAGGCAAAATTGTAGCAACCGAAGTTATCATGTAATCCATCTTTTCTGGCCTTCGTTTGATAATGTAACTCATGAACTCGACAGAAACTGTCGGCAAATGGCTCCACTGCTTGGCTTCGGAGGGCCCAGATATAAACATTAAGCCTAACGATAGCGTTAGGAGTCAATTGATGAAAGTAAATACCAAATTTTTTCAATACATCTCCAATAATTCCATGAAGAGGGAATCTCAGCCCAGCCTTTAAAAAGCTCTTGAAAATGACAATCTCGTCCTTCTCTGGCTTCGGGGTAGTTTCTTCTCCCCCGAAGCGAAGTAGCTTCTTCTGATTTTCACTGAAATAACCTGCTTTCACCATCTTGGAAAGATCAGCCTTTGAAACAGTTGACTTCCCGAAGTCCAAGTGACTGGGCTTGCTGGGCATGGCAATGCGATAGTCATCTTCGGGATCAGTTTCTTCAATGTTCTCTTCCTCCCCTTCGGCAGTTGTCGGGTCTGCTTCGGCAGCGGGCATTTCTTCCGCAGTCACCAGTCCGGAGCGCTGCATTGCTTCGGAGATGGGCACAGTCTCCGAACCTTCGGCTTCGTCTCCTTTACGCTCAACTCTGGCAGTAGATCGCACTCTGGCCATTTGATTCTGAGTTTGGGGAAGTTAAATACTTTTTTCTTTTTCCTTTTCTCCCGAAGCCTTTCTTTCTGACGAAGCAGACTTCGAGATGGACCTTCGTTCGATTCTGAGAATCAAGCTTCGGCTATAGCTAAAAATTTTGGCAGCAAAACAGTGCAAATAGCAATGAATGCTGTGGTAACTTCACACCTACTCGTCTGTTTATATAGTGCTGCAGGTAAGAAGGCGAAGCGACAGGATTTTTACACCAGGCGGGCAGTCACTTGTACTCGCTGCGCAGTGGACCGCAAAGATCAAACAGTAACTCTGCAAGGTGGGTCCGACACGAGCTCGGAAATTGAATCGTTTCTCGGCAACGAGCTCAGGGAAGGTGTTTTTTGGACCTTCGGCTTCCCGAAGCTTAAGAGGCTTTTTTCACGGATCAAGCTCGTTACGAAAAACGATCTAGCGCCGCGAAAGGGGCTACTGTTGGGGCCATGCTTCGTTGCGCCGAAGGTCTTACACGAAGAAGCAGCTTCGGCTGAAGTTGTCCCCAGGAGATGGCCGAAGGTCCCTTTTTATGGAGCTTCGGCGTTACAAACCGACATAGAGATAGAATGACCTTTTTATCCATAGAGGTCTGAGTCAATGTTGTAAACTTTTGTAAGGGGCATAATTGTAATTCGTCACAGGCTGCGTCCTGTGTCTATAAATAGATGAACAGTACCCCTGTACTGTTCACGCGAACCTGTCATTTGCTTTCGCATCACACTTGTATTTTTGCCTTCTTCAGGACCGAAGGTACATTTATAATTTGAAGTCATTTATATTCGTTCATGATAATAAAAATGGAGATGATTCTATGATAACATTTAAATGTTTATTTTATACCTCATGATTTGTATGAATACTTCGATGCCCATTATTATACTTACGAAGGTATGTCCTTCGTAACCTTCGTCCGAAATTCTTTATATCCCGAAGGGATATAATGTTGTGGAGGACGAAGGACTTTAACACTTAACATCTTCTATGTTGCCTTGTTCTTAACTCTTAGCATTTGAGAACAAGCCCCCAACATAGGGGCTTGTTCTCAAATGCTAAGAGTTAAGAACAAGGCAACATAAAAAGTGTTAAGTGTTAAAGTCCTTCGTCCTTCGAAACATTATGCCCCTTCGAGAAATAATGAGTTTCGGACGAAGGTCATGAGAGACATACCTTCGTAAATATAACAAATGATGAAGGATTCATATAAAGCATATAATATGGACATCATCATAGAATCATTTCTATTTTATTAACATGGACAAATAGAAATGATTTCAAATTACAAATGTACCTTCGGTCCTGAGAGAAGGTAAAAAGTACAAGCGTGACGCAAAAGCAAGTGCCAAGTCAGCGTGAACAGTACGGGAGTACTGTTCATCTATTTATAGACGCGGGACGCAGCCCACGTAAAATTACATTCATGACCATTACATTTGCTAATGACTTATGGAAATCTGTCAAGGCCCAAGTAGTCTTTTCATCTTTAAGTCGGTTCCCTTCTCTGCTATCGCGACGAAGCTTCCCTGCGCATAGCTTCGGCTGTGCACCATCCTTCGTGGAGCTTGGTAATCAGCCCGTCCTCCATTTTAATCCCCCTTCGTCTGGTTCAGGCTTCGTCCTGATCGTACTTCATGTTCGTAATTCTGAGTCCGAAGATACCTGTTCACATAGTCCACTTGGGAAACATTGTCAAATCATGTTTTTGAGGACCTTCGGAGGACGAAGGCCCCCAACAGTAGCCCCTCGCAATATTAATTTGTTAATGATAAATTCAGATTGCGATATGGACGAAGGCCTTGAGCCGAAGGTCCGAAAAAACACCTTCCCTTTGCTAGAATAGCAACATTCACTGACAAGCGAGGTCTTTCAATTTTCAACGCCCTGGGGGTATAAATAAGATCATACCGCACACTTATTTGGTACGCACACTTGCCATTTGCTTCGGCCCACTAAATTTTTAGCTCTTGTGCACTAAGATTTGGTGATCTTTTTGATTTTGAAGCTTTGGCCTTGAAAACAGTTTTTTAGCGTTTCCGAAGATGTCTGAAGGTAAGAAGATCCCTGCTGAGACGAAGCTGAGTCTCGACGAAGAGAAGAACTTGGGGTTCCTTATAGCGATGGCGGAGACCAATACGGAAAAAATCACCAAAGAGATTCTTGAAGGTTTGTCCGAAGATACTGATGACAGCGACAGTTTCGATGTAGAAAGTGGTGGGGAAGAGTCCAAAGATCGACCATGGCGGCCAAGTCACACGGTTTTCGGAAAAACCACTATTAAGCAGAATCATATTGATAATATGAGGGGGAGGTATTTTCGAGATATTTCTATTGTGAGGGTTGATGCTGGAGAAAAGACTTCTCCCACCCCCGAAGAAGATGAAGTCGTAATCTTCCGAAGCTTTCTCAAGGCTGGGCTTCGATTCCCCCTAAGCAACTTTGTTGTTGAAGTTCTGAAGACATTTCAAGTCTACCTTCATCAAATTACTCCCGAAGCTATCATAAGAATGGGGATGTTTGTCTGGGCTGTGAGAAGCCAAGGTTTAGAACCAGATGCTAAAAGCTTTTGCAACATTCATGAGTTGTTATATGAGACTAAGCCCTGGGGGAAAGAACAATATCACAACAACTTTGGGTGTTACAGCTTCGGTGCCCGCTCCGGGTCAAGCCGCCCTGTGCCAACCTTTCGGAAAAGGTGGCCCGGAGCCTGGATGACAGAGTGGTTCTATGTAAAGAATGACTTAACAGCGCAGGAAGATGTTAAGAGTATTATTATGCGCCCCATCTGGCAACGCTTCGGACTTCGAAGGCCGAAGGTTGAAATGGATGAAGCAGCCGAGGAATGCCAAAGAGCCTTCGGCGTAATCTGCTCTTTCATTGGGACAAGGGACTTGGTCCAAGAGCATATTGCCTTCAGGGTGTGGCCACTTGCAGGAAAGTGGGAAATGCCGAAGGAGACCATCAAAGAGTCCGACGAAGGCGGACTAGTCAGACTGAAATACACATTCAAATACGGGGATAAGTTTGTTGAACCTGATGACGACTGGTTGAAAAACATTGAAACATTAAGTGACGAACTACTTGGGGCATATTCGAAGGCTGAGAACACTGTGTTATCAGCAGCCTTCGGAGGCCGAAAGAAGAAAAGGCTCAACCGGGTATTTGACGCAGTCGGGTTTATCTACCCTGACTATCACTATCCGGTATTGGGTCGCAAATGAAAAAATACTTCTCTTGCGACAGAAGCTACCACGAGTGCCACTAGCGAGCCAGCGCCGCAAAGGAAAAAGATAAAGGTGCTCACCCACCGAGCGCGTTTTATTGAGCCGGCCACAGTGCCAGAATTTATTGGTGAAGTCTCTTTGGCCTCTGAAGCTACAGAACCAGCTCCAGTGCCGAAGATGGAAGAAAAGACTGAAGAGCCTTCAGCAGAAAAAGCAGAGAAACCGAAGGTTGAAGAGCCAAAAATATCGGAAATCTTATGTCCTTCAGCAAATGTCGAAACAATAAAAAATCAAAAGGGCCCGTCGGTGACCCTGAAAAGAAAAAGAATGGTGAACGTGCTAGATGTTTTGGAGACAATTAAGTCTTCAAGCACAACTCCAAAGAAGACTATTGAAGTTGCTGAAGTGTCTATCGAAGCTGCAGTTGCTGAAGCTTCGAAGCAACAACCTGAAGCTGAAGCTGGGCCTTCAGAGCCCACCAAAGGACAATCTTTGGAAACAAAAATATCAGAACCAAATTTAGTTGAAGAAATTGACACTGCCGCCCCCGAAGCTCCTTCCGACATATGTGATTACATCGTGCGACATGCTTCGGGGAAGAAATTATCTGAAGAAGAGATTTATGAAGCCAATCACTATGCCAGAGAGTTAAAATATCCGAAGGGAGCAGTGGTGTTCAATGGGACAAACGAAGATGACTTCCTATACTGCCTCCCTGACAACAAAGAATTATCTGTCTGCCGGGAGATGGCTAGGAGTATGGGGTTTCCGAAGCTTGAAGCTGGACTATGCGCTATGACGAAGGAAGATCTCGCGGATAGTCTTGCATATAATAGCCTGAAGGTATGGGAATTAGACTTTTGAAAAATTTTTACAATACGTAATTCATTCCTTTATTCTTATATGGATTCTTTTTTTGTATAGGGTTTAATCCTGAGCAACGCATTAAGAGCACAAAAGAGTGCCGAAGATGAGAGCTATGAAATTGCGTTCAACAATTTACGATCAGAAGTTATAAAACTGAGAAACGAAGCTCTAGAAAAAGATAAAATTCTGGTTACATTAGTAGACAAGATAAAAAAGGACGAAGCTGCTGCAAAGATTCAGGCCGAAGCTCAGAAACGCGAAATTAAAGATCTTCAGAAACAATTGGCCCGGGCGAAAGAAGAACGCATACTTGAAGAAACAAGACGGGAATGCAGCGACCAATGGGCTGATCATTTGGAAGCAACCGTGGAAGAGCTTCGGTCTTCTAAGAAAAAATGCTACGAAAAATCCATGGAATGCGTAAAGAAAATTAAAACCAGCTTCGCCAGCGTGGGCGCATTTTCCAGTGAAGAGAATTTCTCAAGAGGCAATCCCGAAGGTCCAATAGAATGAATCAGCCACGAAGCAGAGGCCTTCGAGGAAATCCTGAGTAGCCGCGGTGACATCTGTGCTTTTTCGGGCGCCAGGGGAGTTGCTACTGTCTTGGAGAAGAAAGGTTGTGAACATGTAAAATCTTTAGCTCAGTCCGAAGCTACCTTATCCTCCGAAGACATCAAAGACCCCTCGGCCGAAGCAAGCATGGTTGGTGGCAAATTCTTTACTGATGTCTGGGACAACGGCGGCCGAGAAATGGCGCAAGAAATTATTCAAAGGAGTGAAAAAGGCATCCATGATGCTAGGAAAGTAACAGAAGTTGCCGAAGGGCAAATAGGTACTAATTAGTCGCTCTTATTGTGTTGTAATTTTTATTTCAAACTTTGCTCGCGGTTTGTAATAGTAATGCAAAAATATTCTTTTCCCTCAGAACCTGCTGGATCGTCTATTGACCCTCACACAAAAGAGGATGACGAAATCAAACAAATGGCCGAAGCTATCATGGATAAAGTTGTTGAACAACTTCTAAATGAGGCCGCCGAAGTAGTATTAAGAGAAGACTAGGTGCTATCAGAAAAAACATTTGAAGTGTGATCTATGTAATATTTTGTACATTTGAATGTAATATACAAGTCTCTTTTCATTATTCAATTCTTTACGATGCATGAAATTCTACATACATACCATTTTTGAGCCTTCGGCGAAAAAACACCTTCCCTTCTTTTCATGCTTCGTGAAGAAGACATTCTCCGTTAAAACTATTCTGATGAATCACGTCCACGCTTCGTGAAAACATTCTCCGAAGCTATACAATTTCGATATTGCTCTGATGAAGCTCGTCCATGCTTCGTAAAAACATTCTCCGAAGCTGTATTCCGAAGATTATCATTGTATTCCCTCGTGACTTTACACAATTTTCACTTTCTCAAAGCGTCCTTTCGAAGGTTGATACTGTGTCCCCTTCTTTTGCCAAATGCAACATGATGTATGATGCTTATGCTATGCAAAATGATGTGATGATGTTATGTTATGCAAATGACATTTGTTCCGAAGATACACACAAAATATATTTGTAAGCTCTGCATTCCCTTAGGAACGTCTTTGGAGCTTCTTCGCCTTTTACTTAGACGGTATAAGCTCTGCATTCCCTTAGGAACGTCTTTGGAGCTTCTTCGCCTTTTACTTAGGCGGTATAAGCTCTGCATTCCCTTAGGAACGTCTTTGGAGCTTCTTCGCCTTTTACTTAGGCGGTATCAGCGTTGACTTTTCGCTGTATGCTCTGCATTCCCTTAGGAACGTCTTTGGAGCAAAAAACTTACACTGCGCTCCCTTTGGAACGACTTTTTGTAACTTCGGCAACTTACTCTGCGTTCCTTAGAACGACTTTTTGTTGCTTCGAAGGATTTTTAATAATTCGAAGGTCCTCCTTGTTACCGCAAATTTTTAAGCTTCAGCAACTTAAGCCTGTGGAGAAGATAGGTTTTCCTCATAACCAACCACGAAACTATTATATGAAAACTGAAATGTTCTTTATTACACAGAAAATAGAACTTAAACGGAAAAGACTGCTATCAAAGTAGGATATTTGTCAATAAATGTGCTTCGACTCTGGCACAGTACTATTGACTGTGCGAGCTTCAGATTGCTCTCTGAGATCCCTTTGGTGCGGAACATATTGGCTCCCTTCTGGCTGTTGGCCTTGTTGCAGCAGAGGTGGAGGCGGGGGCTGTTGCCATGAAGCTTGAGGTTGATTCGCCGAAGCTACGGAAACTACAGGGTGGTTGCCCACGTATTCCGGGATGTAAGGCTGATGGTACGAAGCAGTATGCATGACCTGCTTCGGCTGGCCCTGTTGCGCTGCAGCTTCTGCTAGCTCCTTTTGTTTCTGGATGGTGACATGGCACATCCTGGTGGTATGGCCCTTGTTTTCGCCACAGAATAAGCAAAATATCCTCCTTGGTTGATCTCCAAATCTTCCGCCGAAGCCCCTGGCGCCTCTGCCTCTTGGAGCTGGTGGCCGGAAGAAAGTTTGCTGTTGCCCCGAAGCCTGTGAGGAGCACTGCGTTCTGTTCTGCTGACTCCCCTTATCATCATTTTGAGTGGAGTTGTGGATGGACCTGACATGCCTCGGATAGAATCTTCCTCCGAAGCTCCTGGTCATCTCAGAAAATCTGAAGGCCTCCTCCCTTCTTTGGCGAAAGTCATTATCGGCACGAATGTACTCGTCCATCTTTTGGAGCAGCTTCTCCAGAGTCTGAGGAGGCTTCCTAGCAAAGTATTGAGCTGCAGGTCCAGGACGAAGCCCCTTGATTATGGCTTCGATGACAATTTCATTGGGCACCGTTGGTGCCTGCGCCCTCAAACGCAAGAACCTTCTGACATACGCCTGAAGGTATTCTTCATGATCCTGAGTGCACTGGAACAAGGCTTGAGCAGTGACCGGCTTCGTCTGAAATCCTTGAAAGCTGGTTAATAACATATCCTTCAGCTTCTGCCATGAGGTGATCGTTCCTGGTCGAAGGGAGGAATACCAGGTCTGAGCAACACTCCTGACGGCCATAACGAAAGACTTTGCCATGACTGCAGCATTGCCCCCATACGAAGACACTGTTGCTTCGTAGCTCATCAAGAACTGCTTCGGGTCTGAGTGGCCGTCAAACATGGGAAGCTGGGGTGGCTTATAGGATGGAGGCCAGGGTGTAGCCTGCAGCTCAGCGGACAGAGGAGAGGCATCATCAAAAACAAAATTTCCATGATGGAAATTGTCATACCAGTCATCTTCGTTGAAGAAGCCCTCCTGATGAAGGTCTTTTTGTTGAGGCCTTCGGTTCTGCTCATCGTGGGTAAGATGACGAACTTCTTCAGAAGCTTCGTCTATCTGCCTTTGCAGCTCAGCTAGCCTGGCCATCTTTTCCTTTTTCCTCTGCACCTGTTGATGAAGCATCTCCATATCCCTGATCTCTTGGTCTAGTTCATCCTCCTGAAGCGTCGGGCTGACGGCCTTCCTCTTCTGGCTTCGGGCCTCCCGAAGAGAGACGGTCTCCTGGTTGGGGTCCAGCGGTTGCAGTGCTGCAGCCCCAGTCGCTGAAGCTTTCTTCGGCGCCATAGCGAAGGTCTATAGCTTCCGAAGGTGTTCAAAAAACTCGAAGTGGAAGTGAGTTCACCGGAGGTGGGCGCCAATGTTGGGGGCTTGTTCTCAAATGCTAAGAGTTAAGAACAAGGCAACATAAAAAGTGTTAAGTGTTAAAGTCCTTCGTCCTTCGAAACATTATGCCCCTTCGAGAAATAATGAGTTTCGGACGAAGGTCATGAGAGACATACCTTCGTAAATATAACAAATGATGAAGGATTCATATAAAGCATATAATATGGACATCATCATAGAATCATTTCTATTTTATTAACATGGACAAATAGAAATGATTTCAAATTACAAATGTACCTTCGGTCCTGAGAGAAGGTAAAAAGTACAAGCGTGACGCAAAAGCAAGTGCCAAGTCAGCGTGAACAGTACGGGAGTACTGTTCATCTATTTATAGACGCGGGACGCAGCCCACGTAAAATTACATTCATGACCATTACATTTGCTAATGACTTATGGAAATCTGTCAAGGCCTAAGTAGTCTTTTCATCTTTAAGTCGGTTCCCTTCTCTGCTATCGCGACGAAGCTTCCCTGCGCATAGCTTCGGCTGTGCACCATCCTTCGTGGAGCTTGGTAATCAGCCCGTCCTCCATTTTAATCCCCCTTCGTCTGGTTCAGGCTTCGTCCTGACCGTACTTCATGTTCATAATTCTGAGTCCGAAGATACCTGTTCACATAGTCCACTTAGGAAACATTGTCAAATCATGTTTTTGAGGACCTTCGGAGGACGAAGGCCCCCAACACTAACCATGGTCAACCAAAGAATGTTAAAGTGATTTTTGGTTTTCAAAAATAGCTTTTGAATTTGGGGACTTGATCTATAGCAAACACCTTTACCTGTGCAGAAAAGAATAAGGAAGAATTACATCATGCAACCCAAGATTTTACATAAAATTTTATATGTCCATTGCATGAAGTCCTTGGTGCTTCCTTAAGTTCCTGTTTCTTTCTAATCATACATTGGGAACAAAAATTGTTAGTATCCTTATTTGTTTTGTCATTAAATCACCAAAACCCTCATTAGGGGTTGATTGCACTTACAATCTCCCCCTTTTTGGTGATTGATGCCAAAACAGTTAAGGTCAAAAAGATAAATATTTTAAATAGTAAAGTTCTTTTGAATGATTGTATGTAGATGGCTCCCCCTAAATGTGTGCATGAATGTGAATCAAGTGAGTTGACATAACATGTCATATGAGCAACACATTTTGAGATAGTGACTAGGTCCATACTAAATACAATCATCCGAGGGGTGCGCGAGTGTCAAAAAAAATTGTGATGCATATGACTATCTCTAAACACACATCATTTGTACTTCATAACAAAAAGAATCATTACAAACTGATGGGACAAGGATGATGGCCAGAAGACCATCATATTACATTGAATAATACGCCAACAGTTTTATTTCATACATTAATAAGAGGATACAAGCCACAACAGTGGCCAAAACAAAAACAATAATCAAAAGAGAAATATAGAACCAAAAGAACCACAAATAGAATGACTAGAAATTTGGATTTTCTCCCCCTTTTTGGCAGCAAGTACAAAAAACGAGGAGAAGGAGAAGAAGACATAGGAATCAATATCCTCTAGGAGGAGGATAGGACGGAGGATAGGATGTGTAGTCGGGAAAGAAGGTCCGCATCATGCCTTCCTCGAGTGAGGAGTCCCTAGGAGGCTCATCACCAGCAGAAAAACTGGATGTAGAAGATGTACGATGATGATGAGGAGGTGGAGGAGGAGAGTGGTGATGGTAACCAGAGCCAGAAGGCCGCGGGTCACCAGGAATGGGTCCCGGACCCGGGTAGGGGGGAGGAGGATAGTGACCAGAGCCAGACGGCCTGGGGTCACCGGGAATGGGTCCCTGACCTGAGTAGGGAGGAGGAGGATGAGGAGGATCCGAGATGTAGAAGGGGTCATCAAAATCCTCGACCTCATCCTCCGGGGTAATGAATGGTACACCAAACTCCTATTGGTGCCACTCATTAAGGTTTGCGGGGAAGGTAGGGGCAGGAGGTGGAGGAGACCCGAGAGGGAGAGGATGACCTGTCTCGGCTGCATAACAAAGAAAATCCGCATGCAGCCGGTCAGTCCTGCGACGGCGCACAGACTCCTCGACCGCCCGAGTGTGGCACATGGCGAAGACACCAAGAAGGCCCTTGGCCAGACGAATGAAAAGTCCCCGGCCTCGACCTTGTCCCTGGCCCGGACCACTTCCTCTCCCGCTACGGTCCATCGGACGTGAGGCAGCGGTGACGCGAGAGAAGGATGGGTGATGTGGAGGCTGAGGAGGTGGCTCATCAGAGGAGGCAGGGCCTCCAGACCCTGAGGGAGCCCGCTTCATACGAGCAGCTGGGTTGGAGGAATCAACCCAGTAGGGAACATAGCGGGAGTGTTTGACAGGTTTTTCGAAGTGAGTCTGGGTGACCACTTCGATCATCTTCATGATAAAGGGTGCCTGAAGACACCCTTTAAGAGGAGACCAGGAAGCACGAATGATCTCTTCCCAGATCATGTCAAACACATTGATGCGGGCGAGACTGTTGGGAGCAAGGAGGAGAAGGAAGACCCAACTCTCCCCAAGGACGTTCATTTGATTTTCGCCCTTCGGGAGAACGATCATCCTGGACAAAGAAATAAGGTACCTGTAGTACCTATGCATGTTGGCGGTCGTCGAGAACTCCCGATCCATAGAGACATGAATAAATTCAGTCTCCTCCCGCATGGGCAGCCGAATGTCATGAACTCGCATGTTGCTGCCCTGAATATCAGCATCAGAGAAGCCCAAAATATGGGCAAAACGACGGTAACTAACTTTGTGCCAGTTCCCCTAGATAAAGAAATACATGACTGTGTAATCATATCCATAAGCTTCTTCATCGACTTTCTTGACCCAGAGGGTGGCATAGAACTGAGCTACCACCTCGTCGTTCTAGGGGTATTCCATTGTCATAATATTTTTAACCCCTTTCTCTCCAAGTTATGGAGAGCTGACGTCATGTCAGCATCTCCCATGTTCTCACATCCTTCCCAGTCAATAAACTGATGCCTAACGACTGGGTGTTTCTTGGACAAAATGACTGAATTGTAGAAATCAGCCTGGAAAAGATTCCAGAACCGAGGGTCCTGGACACTAGGATGACGAGGAGTGAGAGAAGGGTTAGTGAACCTCAGGCGTTGAAGGGTGTCCACTCCCTTCAGAGAGAAGTCGATGGGAGGTTCATTTGGTCTGCGGGTAACATTCGCCGAATGCATGTGCGTGCCGGTGATGTAGGGAGCGTCAGACGGCGGAAGATCGACGACGTCGTCGAACGCTCCATCCTCCTCCTAGCAAGGAGCGTATCCGAAGGAGGAGGTGCTGCGACGAGGACGAGTGGTACCAACCTTTTAGCGCCTCCCGCGAGCAGGCGGAGGGGGCATCGAGGATCCCTCTCCTTTCATCCGACCAGAGTCGCGCCCTCTCTTAGAGAGGGAACAACGAGGCGGAGGAGAGGGAACCGGAGATTCCTCCCGAATCTCATCTGAGTCGCTGCTGAACTCAATCACGGATGGGTTGCGGCGACGCACCATGTTTGGAGAGGCTTTGGAAGGTTGGACCGGTTGAGGTGAGTGAGTGAGGAGGTTCAAACAAGGCTGAAAGACTAAGTATTTAATGGTTGTGAGTGAGGGAAGAGAAGGGGATGGAAAATAAATAGGCAGCTGAGCTGGTCACTGGGGACCGGTTCAACCGCCCCCTAGGACCGGTTCAGCCGCTATTGAGCAGCGTGGTCTGAGGACCAGAATCGGTCAAGAGGATAACTCCAAAAAAAATCCTGACACAACTGTAAAAAGCTGACTGACGGGACATTAAATAAAGCTGCAGATTCTAAAGGCACAAGTTAAAAAAGGGCGCCGCTCAAATCCCTGAAAAAGGTGCTCCAAAAACCAGCACTCCAATAAAGTGACCTGACGGGTCATTAAATAAAGCTACAGATTCGAAAAGCAAAAGTTGAAAAGGGCGCTCCACAAATCTCTGAAAAGGTGCTCCAAAAAGTGACTGAAAAAGACGCTGCAATGAAGTGACCTGACGACTGCAAAAGCTGTTGCGCATACTGAAAAAGGGGTTCTGAAAAGGCGCTGACAGGTCTACAAAAGTGCCTGCGCAGACAGAAAACCGGTCTGGCTGACCGGTCAGAACCAGACCGGTTCAACCGGTCCCCAATACCGGTTCAACCGGTTTTGGCCAGGAAGGTCCTGGTAATTCCTGGTTAAAATTTGCTGAGCTGAAGTTCAGCTTCGAAGTTCAGCTGGCCTCCTCCAGCTGAACTAGAAAGTTCAGCTGGCCAAGCCAGTTGAGCTTCGAGAAAAAATTTAAGAAGTTTTTAACACTAAAACTCATTTGAACTTTAACATTTTCACCAAGTTTTGAATGATCATCACTAAGCTTTAAACCTATCAAACAAAGAATAGTGAATCAAGCAATCTTTGTGTCCGTTTTCAAGTTAAGTTGCGAGAATCCAAGATATTTAATTCACTCCTAAGAAAGCAAAATCTAGTCTCATCGAGGGGTTTTGTGAAGATATCGGCTAGTTGATTTTCTGTGTTTACATGACATAATTCGATATCTCCTTTTGCTTCGTGGTCCCTCAGAAAATGGTGTCTAATGTCCATGTGTTTGGTTCTAGAGTGTTGCACAGGATTGTTTGCTAGTTTAATGGCACTCTCATTGTCACATAGTAGTGGAATTCTTTTAAAATCACAGCCAAAATCCCTCAAGGTTTGCTTCATCCATAGCAATTGAGCACAACAAGCACCAGCAGCTATGTATTCGATCTTGACAGTGGAAAGTGCAACACAGTTTTGCTTCTTAGAGCTCCAAGACACTAGGGACCGCCTAAGGAATTGGCAAGTCCCCGAGGTGCTTTTTCGATCTACTTTGCAACCGGCATAGTCTGAATCAGAGTAGCCAAATAAATCGAAAAAGGAGCTCTTGGGATACCAGAGACCTAGATTTTGGGTGTGAACTAGATATCTCAAGATTCTCTTAACTGCCACTAGGTGACACTCTTTCGGGTTAGCTTGAAAACGGGCACACATACATACACTAAGAATGATATCTGGCCTAGATGCACATAAATACAGTAGAGATCATATCATTGATCTATAAAGCTTTTGATCTACAGTTTTACCTTCTTCATTTAAGTTGAGATGACCATTTGAAGCCATTGGTGTCTTGTCGTGCTTTGCCTTTTCCATGCCAAACTTCTTGAGCATGTCTTGTGTGTACTTGGTTTGGCACAGAAAGGTTCCTTCCTTGAGTTGTTTAACTTGAAATCCTAGGAAGTACTTGAGCTCACCCATCATGGACATCTCAAACCTATTTGTCATAACCCTACTAAATTCCTCACAAAATGTTTCATCAGTATTGCCAAATATAATGTCATCGACATATATTTGGCATACAAATAATTGATTGTCAACATTGCAAGTAAATAAAGTAGAGTCTACTTTTCCTATTTCAAGACCATTTTTAAGCAAGAAATCTTTAAGACATTCATACCATGCTCTAGGAGCTTGTTTAAGCCCATAGAGCGCTTTGTGAAGAAGGTAGACATGGTTTGGCTTCTTAGGATCTTCAAAGCCCGGTGGTTGCTCCACATAGACCAACTCTTGCAGTGGTCCATTTAGGAAAGCACTTTTGACATCCATTTGATACAATTTGAAATCATGGTTAGTAGCATACGCAATTAATATTCTTATGGACTCTAACCTTGCTACTGGTGCATAGGTTTCACCAAAATCAAGTCCTTCCACTTGAGTGAAACCCTGAGCAACCAGCCGTGCCTTGTTCCTTGTAACCAAGCCATTTTCATCTTGTTTGTTGCGGAAGACCCATTTAGTTCCAATGACGTTTTGCTTGGGTCTTGCTACTAAGGACCATACTTCATTTCTTGTGAAGTTGTTAAGCTCTTCTTGCATAGCAATGATCCAGTCTGGATCACTTAGTGCTTCCTCTACCTTAAGGGGTTCAAGAGAGGAGACAAACGAGTAAAATTCACAAAAAATTGCTAAACGAGATTGAGTTGTTACCCCTCTCTTGATGCTACCCAGGATGTTGTCCACAGGATGATCTCTCTGAATGCCCTGGTGCACTCGAGGGTGAGGCACCAGAGAATGTCTTTGAATTTGATCATCTTGTTCAATGGCTTCTTCTTCCTCACTAGCAGCTTCTTCTTGCTCATTTTCCACAATGGTTGGCATATCTTGTGGTAGAAGCTCTTCTTCAAGAATTGGATGACTTGATGTTGATGGGTTTGCTTGGATGGAAGGATTTTCACCAACCACTCTAGCACTCCCATCAACAACCCTATTTGTCATCCAAATTCTCCCTTCATCATCGTCCTTTTCTTGTGGCTTCACCTCACCTATTGCAAACTTCTTGATGGCTTCATTTGGTGGGATTTCATTTCCTGCAATATCTTTAGAAACATGCCCTTGCGAGCCATTAGATTCATCAAATGTCACGTCTATCTCTATTTCAACAAGACCGGAGGTATTATTGAAAACACGATATCCATGCGCATTTGATGCATAACCAAGCAAGAAACCCTCGTCCACTCTAGGAGCAAACTTCGAGCTCTTGACTTTCTTGTTAAGAATGTAGCATTTGCATCCAAAAACTCTAAAGTAATCAACCTTAGGTTTGTTACCGGTGAGAAGCTCGTAGGCTGTCTTCTTGTAAATCTTGTGAAGATAAAGGCGGTTGACTGCATGACAGGCGGTGTTGACCGCCTCTGCCCAAAAATTGTCAGGGGTCTTGTACTCATCCAACATGGTTCTAGCGGCTTCAATTAGTGTTCGGTTCTTACTTTCCACAACACCATTTTGTTGTGGAGTGTAGGGAACCAAGAACTCATGTTTGATTCCTTCTTCGCCTAAGAATTCTTCGACACCTGTGTTCTTGAATTCTGTCCCATTGTCACTTCTCACTTTCTTGATTTTAAGCTCAAACTCATTTTGAGCTCTTGTCATGAATTTCTTCAAGGTCTCTTGGGTTTCACCTTTGTCACTCAAAAAGAAAACCCAGGTGAAGCGAGAAAAATCATCAACAATAACTAAGCCATACTTACTACCACCAATACTGATGTAAGCCACGGGTCCGAAGAGGTCCATGTGAAGAAGATCCAATGGCCTTTTGGTTGCGACCACGTTCTTTGATTGATTTGGAACGCCATGTTGCTTCCCCACTTGACATGCGCTGCATACCTTGTTTTTCTCAAACATGACATTTGTTAGTCCAATAATGTGATTATCCTTTTGAAGTTTGGCCAAGTTCCTCATGCCAACATGAGCTAGCCGGCGATGCCAAAGCCAACCCTTGTCGGATTTTGCCACTAAACAAGTCTCAAGCGTCACTCTATTAGTTGTGAAATCGATAAGATAGAGTTTGCCTTCAAGCGACCTGTAAAAGCAACAGCAGAATCCTCCCTTCTAAGAATCTTCACATCAACATCAGTAAATAGGCAATTATATCCCATTCCACAAAGTTGTGAAACGGACATCAAGTTATAGCTTAATGAATCAACTAACAAAACATTTGAAAGTGATTGGTGGTTAGAGATAGGAATGTTACCAACACCAATCACTTCACTCTTGCCACTATCTCCAAACACAATTTCTTGTGCTTCTTGAGTTAGTTGCAAGGAGTGAAACATGTCTTTCTCCCCGGTCATGTGATTTGTACATCCACTGTCAAGCACCCAGCTTGACCCACCGGAGGAGTAGACCTGCAAAACAAATTTAGGATATGCTTTTAGGTAACCAAATTGAATTGGGTCCTGCAGTGTTAGTTATAGCCTTGGGTACCCACACACTTATTTTCATGACTTTTCTTTTAGTGTAGGCACCCACATATTTAACAACCAATTTTCCTGAATCCCAAGTCAACATATAATCACAAAGGTAAGAATGCAAAATGGGAGCTCTAAACTTTTCTCCACTTGTGGAGATCACATCCTTCATCTTGTCTTTTGTGTAACTCAAGTTTACCTTTGCTTGAGTTGACTTGTCATTTGAGGAATGAATCCTACCCAAGGCATCATATAGGGTGGTTCCCTCTATGAACTTGGGGGATCTCCACCCCTTATTCTCTATGCTAGGGTTTACCTTATGTGAGTTGTACCCAAGCCCCTTTCTCCCATTGTTGGGTTGAAGGACTTGTACTTGGGTTCAACTTTCTTTAACCCATCATTTCTAGAGCATCTCTTCAAAATTTCTTTGACCTTAACCTGTGGGCTTTTCTTCCTTGCATGGTTAGTCAAACAACAAGAAGCATGGTATTTGACACAATGTTTGCAAGTGGTATTATTTGAGGAGCTAGACTTAGATTCAATCAATAAAGATGAAACATTGATGTTCTTGCAATTTTCAAGTTGCGCTTGAAGTTCTTGATTTTGGACAGTCAAGCTTAACATGCTTGATTCAAGTGCATCCTTTTCATTTGCAAGATTAGCTATGGAGGTTTACATATTTGTCATTTCTTTTTCTTTATCCTCTATAGTTATCTTGACTAAAATACTTCCTTGGTCAAGGCTTCTAGCATTTCATCTTTATTGAGTAGCAATTCTTGAAGCTCTAGGTTTCTCTCCTTTTCAAGGATGAGCAAGTCTTCTTGAGCATCAAGAGTTGCTTTTCTTTTATCTAGCTTCTCTATTAGTTTAGTAATTACATTGTATCCATTTAAACCAAATTCTTTAATCATCTTATATTTTCATTGCAAGTTGTTCTTCATCATCATTAATAAAGTCATCATTAAATAAATGTACCTTGTCTCCTTTTGCCATGAGGCAAGTTGGAGTGTAGGAGTCATCATGGAGGTTGGTGAAGAGTTGCGAGCTTGAAGTAGATTGGATAGCAACATTTGCCACCACTTCTTCTTCTTTGGAGCTAGAACTCTCTTCATCGGAGTTCCATTCTTCACCAATATGGGCTTGACCATATTTCTTCTTCTTGAAATATCCCTTGTTCTTGCCTCCCTTTTTGAACTTGTCTTTTTTGTATTCCTTCTTTGCTTCTTGTTCCTTTTTGTTAGGACAATCTGCTATGAAATGACCGGTTTGGCCACATTCATAGCATGCCCTCTTCTTTCCTTTCCTTTGAAACTTATCATTTTTCCGTACAAACTTCTTGAAGGTTTTGATGAACATAGCTGTGTCTTCATCACTTGAGCTATCTTCATCACTTGATGTCTCGACGACTTTCTTTGCCTTGTGGTCTTTGTTCTTCTTGGGGGTGTCTTGTTCATTTGAGATCAAGGTATGAGAGTCTCTTGTCTTGATTGGGGCTTCTTCAGATTCATGTTGTTGAATCTTTGCAAATAATTGATGAGGTGTCATTTCCTCATAGTCGTCACGGTCTCTTATCATCCTTGCTAGACTCTTGTCTTTTTCTTTGTATGCTCTCATGAATAGTCTAGTGACCTTGGAGTCACTCCAATCTTCACTTCCAAGCACTCTTATTTTGTTTACCAACACCATTAATCGATCAAAGAGTGATTGAAGTGACTCACCCTTAGTCCAATCATATCTAGCAATCTCACTCTCCAAAGCTTCAATTCTATGTCTCTTAGCTTTGGGGTCTCCTTCATGTGATATATTAAGAATATTCCAAATGTCACGAGCATCTTCTCTTCCTTGGACTTTTCGGTATTCTTTCGGACAAAGACTTCCTTTTATTATGCTCACTGCTTGAGCATTGCGGTGAACTTCTTGCATCATTTCCAAAGTCATCTCTTCTCCTTGGGCGGGCTTATGCATACCTATATTTACAATCTCCCAAAGACTAGGATGTACACCGATTAGATGCGACTTCATCTTATCGGCCCACTCGTCATAGTTCAACTCACTAAGAGTTGGTAACTTTCCAAGTGGGGCGGAAGAGAAGTTGGGAATAAAATTTCTAGAATAATCAAATTGAACTTTATTGAACTCGTTACCTTTACTTTTGGTGGATGATCCTTTGGTGGTGATACTTACCTTGCTCATCACCTTTGACACCAAAAGTTTTACCAAGTCATCATTGTATTCAAATTTTCCCTTACCTTTATCTTCTTTGGCCTTTCTTCTTGATTCTTCTTCTTCGACCCTTTTCTTAGCATCTTCCTCTTTCATTTTGAGGAACATCTTTTCGGCGATCTTCATGACAAGGTCGAGGATCTTGGGGTCCACTTCCTCACTGGAAGATGTGATGGGGATTTCCTCGAGGAGAGGATCCACATGGTCCCTTTGAGTAGACATGATCGTTTCCTCACGCGGTTAAGCGTAAAATGAGGTACGAAGCTCTGATACCAATTGAAAGTAGCCTAGAGGGGAGGGGTGAATAGGCTAATCTAAAAATTTTCACAACAAACTTTGAAAGATTATTAAATACACAGTTCGACTGGTGCAGGCCGGTTCAACAGTTACGTGCGCAAGTTGAACCACTCTGAACCAATCCAACTGTTTTATAAAATTTACACTATAATCTACTCGAAAAAGTATTTCGTGAGTCCTTTTGAGAAGTAAGTATAACTAAGTTAGAATGAGAAGATGAGTTTGCAAAGGCTATTTCACTTCTAGATATACTCTACGGAAAAATCTATATATCAATCTTGCAAGTAAAAATATCTTAAGTTAAAGACAAGCAAGAACACAAGACACAAGATTTAATCCGAGGTTTGGCCACACCACAAAGGTGTCCTACTCCCCATTGAGGAGCCCACAAAGGGCTAGGTCTTTTTCAACCCTAATCCTCCAAAAGCCGACCACAAAGGTCAAGGCAATCTCTTCTTATCTTAGCTTAAGGAGCGGGTGATACAAACTTCTTGGGGTCGTCCACAAATTTGGAGACTCCCAAGCAACCTCAAAAGATCTTGAAACCTAGGGTTTCAAGAACACCAAGAAAGCACAAGAGGGGTTTGCACAAGCTTAAGTCTTTAAAAAGAGATGGGAGAGGAAAGTCAAATTGTGAGCACAAGCACAAACCTCACACCCAAGAGCTCCTCCAACAAGGTTGAATCTTGAGGAAGATTTAAGTGTGAGAGAGATGGGAAAAAAGAGTGCTTTGTCTCAAGTTAGGTGAGCAATAAATGTGTAAGTGTACAACCACATTGAAGAAAGGGGGAAGGGTTCCATTTATAGTCACAGCTCAAAAACTAGTCGTTTGACTAGAAACCCCACAGAAAACCGGTTGAACCGCCCCCTAGGGCAGTTGAACCGCCCCTTGACAGGTCAGCAGACTTTCTGCCAGTCTGACTGCCACACTGACTGGCAGACTGACCTGCAGGCTGGTCAGACATGACAGGACCTGTTGAACCGCCCCCTGACAACCCTGGTGACTTGACGGCTAGTCTGACTGGCAGACTGTAGGTCAGAAGTCAGAGGGGTCGGAGACCAGTTGAACTGCCCCCCAGGACCAGTTCAGCTGGTCTAGACCAGAGAGTTTAGGAGAGAAAACCCCAGCTCAACTGCCTAGGGGCAAGTTCAGCTGGTGTATGGTCAAAGTGGTCCACAGCTGAAGTTGAAGTTCAGCTGGAGTTGAAAGCTCAACTGAGCTGAAGCCCAGCTCAGCTGAAAAGCTCAGCTACAGCTGAGGAAGCTCAACTCAGCTGAAGTTAAGTTCAGCTGGAAAGCTCAGATGCAGTTGAAGAAGTTTAGCTGCTTTTCAGCAAGAGCACTCTAGGTTTCTCAAACCTAACCATGGTCAACCAAAGAATGTTAAAGTGATTTTTGGTTTTCAAAAATAGCTTTTGAATTTGGGGACTTGAGCTATAGCAAACACCTTTACCTGTGCGGAAAAGAATAAGAAAGAATTACATCATGCAACCCAAGATTTTACATAAAATTTTATACGTCCGTTGCATGAAGTCCTTGGTGCTTCCTTAAGTTCCTGTTTCTTTCTAATCATACATTGGGAACAAAAACTGTTTGTATCCTTATTTGTTTTGTCATTAAATCACCAAAACCCTCATTAGGGGTTGATTGCACTTACATCACCACACTTGAAACAGTCATTGGGTTGGACTGGTGCGTTGTTGCTTCTGGCCTGCGTGTTCATGGCGCCACCTTGACGATTCTGTGAACTCCCACTAGACCTCTGGTTGATCTGAGAGTTGTTCCTCTGCTGGTTCTGGCTTTGATTATTCCTCTGGCCTTGTTGTCCAGAGCGTTGCACTTGATAATTATTTCCACCCTGATTTCTAGAGCGGAACTACGAACCTTGAGCGTTGTTCGGGCGGGTGTTCCTGCTGGACTGACCTTGGAACTTCCTTTTATGGTCAGACAATTCCCTTCTTTTGCTTTCAAGGCCAATTGCCTTGTTCAGCAGTGTCTGGAAATTGGGGAAGGTATGACTCTGCAGTTGATAATTCAGTGGTCCAATAAACCCTTCCAAGAAACGCTCTTGGCGCTTCTCATCTGTATCCACCTCTTCTGGTGCATAGCTTGAAAGCTGAGTGAAGCGATCACGATACTCACTGACAGTCATATTCTCTTGAGTAAGGGAAAAGAACTCCTTCTTTTTTAGTTTTATAATTCCTAAGGGAATATGATGAGCGCAGAAATTTGCTTGGAACTCCTGCCAGGTTATAGTATCCGCATTGGGGTGTGCCGCTGTGAAGGCATCCCACCAATCGGACGCGACTCCCCCGAGTCTTCCCGAGGCATACAAGACCTTTTCCCGGTTGTTGCACTGGGTGATATCCAACTTCTTTCTGATAACCTTGAGCCAGTCATCGGCATCCAAAGGATCAACCACATGAGAGAACGTTGGCGGGTGATGGCTTATAAAATCCCGGTGTTTATCTCTAGCCGGGGGTGCATTCTGTTGTTGCTACTGATGTTGTTGATTCAGCTGGTTCTGCTGAATCTGTTGAACAGTTGCAGTGAGTCCTTGCAGAAGCTACATCTGGGCGGCGATGAACTGTTCCATGTTGGGGTTCAGTGGTGGTGGTGGTATCTGTTGACCACGTTGGTTCCGGTTATTGTTGGGTCCTTAGCGAGCGTTCACCATCTGATTGGTTAGAAAGTGAACTTCTTAGAAGAGTGAGGAGTAATACAGATTCTAGAGGGGAATAGCTTAAGTTTATGTTTTTTTATATGCTCTTATGGCCATCATTCCATAAGACCATTGCACTCAAACAAAAATCCAACTCAAACATATCAACCAACACCATCACATGGTTGTTATTAATATAAAGATAACTTAAAAAGAGAGTTTTCATCGTCTGATGCGAGAGCTAACTTATTACAACATAAACTTAAAATTTCTAAAGTAGCCTGGTGACGGATCTGGGCTCCCCTTAGCGAAGCCTCTTGCGGGGAGGAGACAACGCCATGGCGGGGACCTAGGCTTTAGGCGGATCCCGTCCTTGAAGTTGGGCCTCCAGGGCTGCAATACTGGCATGGGCATCCTCCAGCTCCAAGTGCACCCTAGAGAGATCTAGGGTGGCACTGTCTAGGTCGGTGTTGAGACCGGCCACCACACCAGCTAGGGTGTTCAGGCGATCCTCACCAGCTTCACCTGGAACGATGCTGGTCTGACTTCCTCCACTCAGACGCAGAGGGAGATGCCTGAACCTCATGTCCATCAGCTACTGCTGGTAGGTGTGGCTGAGAGACCACAGTGTCCGTCTGGCAGCATCGCTGACCGAGGCAGCGTAGGTGGATAGTGGTGTCAGGGACTCATGAGCAGACAGAGTCCTGAATCCCCTATCCCCTGCATCCATCACCCTGACGTGGATGCGAGTGATGTAGTAGCAAGCCCGGGGAGGCTCGCTCACTCGCCTTGTTTCGTACAGGGGGCGGACGTAGGTGCCTAGCGCGTGTATCACGTCTTGCAGCAGGTTGGGGAAGTGCCCCATCTCGAACATCGATGTGTAATGTTCGACGATAGGCCCAAACCCCATGAAGTAGTCCGGCTGGGCGTAGTTGGCTTCTTCGTGGACATGTTCCTCTTTGTCCTCGTCATCCTCGTCATCGTCGTCCCTAGAGTCGTCTGGGTCGTCGCCTCCAGGTGCAGGAGCTTGGACGGTTGGTGCAGGTGGTGCCGATGTCGATGACCTAGCTGCGAAGGCCAGTGACTCTGCCAACAGGGTGGGTGTCTGCAGCTGTTCCTCCAAGCTGTCCTCTAGGATGACTCCATTCTCCACTCAAATGTGAGGGAGATCCAACAGAACTTCCTCGACTACCACTGGGTAGACAGGGATTTGCCGGGGTGGAGGGGCGTAGCTGGTGTTGACCCAGGTAGTTTGGAGAGTACAAACCATCTACAAGAGAAATGTCAACTTAGTTGAAATTTTAAAGAGGTAAGGCTGACAAAATAATTTTATAAGAATGAAATTAGCAAGTTTTGAACAAACTAGGCTTTCCATTTCTAACTAATCTAACGACCTAGGTCAGCATAGCTTTGATACCAATTCTGTCACACCCGGTTCCAGGGGGCAGAACCGAGCGCATAGTATATGTGTGCCAAGATCCATTTCCACACATATGTTGATGTCACAAGTGTAATATATCAAAAGACAATGCAATAAAGGCATAAAGAGAGTAGAATAGTTTATTACATCATCTGAATCATTGTATCTTTAACAAATATCACATCAAAGTAAGGCGGAATTAAATAACATGGGCAATCTCCCACTGGAAGATGACCGGTGCATCGTTAGACTTAGAATTCATCGTCAAAATCTCCATCAAAGTCTCCAGCATCACCCTCTAATCAAAATATTAGCAAGGGTGAGCTCACTTATGGTCGGGGCTCAGCAAGTGGGGGAAAAATTAATGCAGGTATAACAAGGTGAGGCTAAGGTTGAGCAGTAAGCATTTTAGTTGGTTAACATTTTATTAACAACACCTGTCTTACTAGTAAGTGTGAATCCCAAGTATTCCCATTAAACAAAGGTATATGAGTATTTCAAAAACACTTAAATGAAACCACTTAAGCAAACTATTGGCAGATCCTCAAATCTTGATTTATTTCCATCTTTAAGTTCAATTATCATGTGAGGAGTCCAGGCTGCTCATAACCGGGAACATGGCCGATATATCAGTTTTACACTCTGCAGAGGTGGTATAACTTTACCCACAAGCCATGTATCCCATCTAACCTAGGTTGATCGGACCCGTAAACACTACCAAGGTGAATGGCTAGGGATCCATTATGAGGCTTTCACAAAATACACTTAATACGAACAACCCACTAAGGTTTCCAAAGTCGGTGTGGATGCCCTCTGGGTGAGGTACCTTAGCCAAGAATACGTCTCCATGTTAACGTGAGCTGCCACCACTGCCGCTCCCCCACTTGCTCATATTTCAGGTAAGGTTGCTAGGCACTAAGCATATAAAGCTAATTACCAAAACCAGAGCCATGATAGCACTCATGGTTGCACTGTTATCCTAGGTGGTCACTCCATGTTCCAATTAATACAAAATAATATTGTTTTAATCATTGGGTTAATATCATAAAGCCAATTTCATTTTCGGAACATTAATATCAACTAATGAGTGACATCAAAATTATTAAGTTGAGCGGTAGCACGAATTTGCAAAGCTTAATAATTTCCTAGGGTAATCAAGGAATAGAATTGGTAAATCTAGGAAAACCTTAATTAGGTAACTCCCATCAAATTATATAGTATATCCAAAAAGTAAACATTATTATATGCATTAATTGGGTACAAATAGAATATGCAGAGGAAGAATCCACTTGCCTTGCTCAAAAGTGTCCTGCGGTTCATCCTCAAACAAATTCAAATCCTCTACCACACAGTCCACTTCTAGCATCGATTCGTGTATCGCATATACAAAAGAATACGTACGCCAAATAAATAAACATACACCAGTACACGGTAATCATTCACCATTATATTCATATTAACACATCGCACTTGTCACACCATAAATACGTCCTAAACGTGTAAATACTTTTTAATTCAATTATGACTATTATTGCGAGTCATAAATGGTGAAATTATAAGTTGGTGCTATAAATATAGTTTTAACTAGTATTAATATGTATTAACATCATCAATGAAAATAAATGGTAATTATTGTCTTTAATACTAATAAATAGACCTATAGATTTTATTCTTTTTATTTCTGACTTGAATTATTGAGTATAGCTAAAAATAAATCTATTAACATTAATATTCTAAAAATCAATATAAACCACTAATTGGACTTTTTATAACATAAGCGGGGTTATTTTGACAAAAACAAGTATTTTACTAACTCTAAGAAGTTAAGTGCTATACTTATGAGCATCTTTATTTTGGCTAGTAAAACCTATTTTCCATACGAGTAGTGGTATTTTTCTCTTTTCTTTCTAAAAGCAAGTATTATTAAAAATAATTGGATATAAATCATCTAAAATCCTATAATGTTTTTATGGTCATGAATTCTATACCATTTACTAAATCCATTAAAATGAACCTATGATTATAACTCTCCAAATAAATTTCCAAAGTTCAATGTGACAAAAATTAACTACAAAATTTCCTATCTAGTGTTTTTATCATCAACGTGTGACTGCTAAATTTTTTGTCATATTTCTCTCTAATCCAAAAATCAATGCATCGACTAACATGAACAATCACGGTGCACTACGCATCGCATATATCTACCAAAATTTCCATAGCGCACATACGTATGAATTTTGGATCACACTGTTCATATTACAACAAAATAAATATACAATTCATGAATCGAATCAAAAGAATTTCGAAAATACACAAATTAATTTGGGTCGTCTTCAACCTTGCGATGAACGGCGGATGGCTTGGGCGTGCGTCTAGGTGAAGTTTGGATCCGGCGGGTGCGTTGCTCCAGCGAACTCCACGGGCTCCGGCGACGACATGGCGAACTCGGGTAGGGGAGGATGGGAGAGAGGAGGAGCTTGGTTTTATAGGGAGCAGGAGGGAGAGAGGAAGGGGCGCCAGGGAGAGGGAGAGGGAGAGGGGCGTCGGCATCTTCAAGGACCATCAATGGCGACGTTACCAGAGAGAATAATGGAGGAGGAAGAAACGGAAGAAATGAAGCTCATTAACGGCGAGGAAGAACGGTCGGCGGGGTCGGTTGGGTCTTGGCTCGGCTTCGTTCGGTCGGTCGGTCTGCTGGCCGCGCGGGGTGGGCACGGTCGCTCGGCCGGTACAGGGCGCCTAAACATGGTGGCTGCATGGCCTGGGCACGGATGGGGCTCGGCCGCGGCATTGGAGGTCGGGTCGCATGTCCTGGCGTCAGGTCTTTGGGCGCGCCTAGGTAGGGTCACGCTCGGCGGCTGCGCGCGCAAGGGCGCCGGCCTGAGCCGTGGATCGGGCATGGGTGAGAGCAGGAAGAGGTAAGAGAAGGGAGGAGAGAGAGACGAGAGGAGTGAGAGGGATAGCAGGGGGCGGCGATGGCTGCTTGGGAGAGAAGCCAGGGCGCGGCTAGGGTTAGTAGTTGGGCCTTAGGGTTAGGGAAGGTTTTTTTATTTCGAAATGCATTTTTAAATTACTCAAAAATTCATAAAAAATCACCAAAACTATTTATAAAAAATATTTTTTAGACTAATAGCTATTATATTATTTAATTATTATATTATTTATTAGGATTTTTCTTTAAGAAGAATTGCGATTAAATACCCACAAATCAATCATGCGAAATCAAAAAGAAATTATTCAAAATGCAAATAAATACTTGAATCAAAATTTATTACCCTAATTACCATAATAACTAAATTCATTATTTTTAGTTGATGGCTTTTATGGTGTTACACCTAAGAGGCAGCACGAAGGGCTATCCGTCGGGCGACACACAGGGTCAACATGAAGTGGTGCCAGTGGATCCAAGTGCGAGCAGCCCACACATAGCTGTTACCACGACAGTCTGCAGCGAATCCAAGGGTCAACGTGAAGAGCTTCATTGCAGTAGTCTATCCATAATCATCACCTTGACGGCGGGTGGAGGGAGATGCACGACCGCAACGAATCTCGAGACTCAATCGGCAAAGAAGTCCAGGTCCACCACGATACAGATGGTGAGTTCTCGATCTGTTGTGCTTGACGACACGACGACGAATGCAACAGATCAGATGGATCCATGGCGCATCCCCAACGCAGATCGATCTCCTCGGGGGCAACGCAACAGTGGCAGCAGAAGGGAAGCTAGTGAGAGCACCTAGAGGGGGGGGGTGAATAGGTGATCCTATAAAATCAAATACTGAATAGTCCAAACTTGGTTATGAAATGTTAGTTAGATCAAAACCAAGATGCTATAGTGAGAACTGTTCACTTGATTGTTCCTTTAGAATGAGTATTAAACTTAGGAACAAAAACACAAGTGATTAAGTGAGAACTCAAGAAGAAAAACCAATCACAATAGAAGATGACACAAGAGACACGGTGATTTTATCATATGGTTCAGCCAATGCCTACTCCATGTTGTGGTGACCTCCTTCGGTCAAGGATTGCACTTAATCCCTCTCAAGTGATCCAATGATCAAAGTTGAGTACCACAGTTTTCTTCCTTAGCGATGTTAACCGTTTGTGAGGAATCTCCACAAGTTGGAGCCTCTCACCCTTACAATGTTGATCACAAGAAAAGCACAAGAGTAAGGGAGGGAAAGAAACACACACAAGACTAGAATCATAGCAACAATATGCACACAAGTCAAGAAGAGAGCAGACAAGAACAATGCCACAAGTTCACAACACACTTAGTGCTCAAATCTCAGTCACGATGATCCAAATGCGTATTTGTGGAGTCTAGGCGTCTTAGAATGTTTAGTGAATGCTTGGTGTTGTGCTCCATGCGCCTAGGGGTCCCTTTTATAGCCCCAAGGCAGCTAGGAGCCGTTGGAGTTCCATTTGGAAGGCAATTCTTGCCTTCTATCGGGTGGCACACCGGACAGTCCTGAAGCGCCCCAATCCTTTAGGACTCAAATGTGATACAATTACTAGTCACAGGAGGCTAGTAAACATATTTATACAATAGATGATTCCAGATCTGCTTAAATGAGACAAACCTATAAAGGTGGCGATCGACTTTAAGAGTTGGTCCACAACTCGGGACATATCATCAGAGTGGGGCTGAAGCAGCCCAATATACGCAGCGAAGCAAATCAGCGGTCCAACAGCCACAGGCAAGGTTGGGAACAGGTGTAACTCTTACCCGATCTCCTTTTCTGAAAAACAACAAATAAGCAAGGGTGAGTACAAACGTACTCAGCAGCCCACCTTCACCCGCGGAATGGGGAAATCAGATATAATGCATGGAATATATGGAGCTCAGGATATTTTGCAGAAACAGTAATATTTTATGCAGGATTGTTTTCTAAAACATTTTGTATTTTTCAAAGCGTATCCTCTCCCAAAGCAAGCAGGAAGTTTTTTTTCAATATAGAACAAAATCCCCGGGACTAAACCATCCAGGTATCTCAGCAGTTTCCCACTGGTTTTCATTTTCAAAAACAGCTACTGGACTTCCCGTCCACCATAGCTCACGGCTCAACCGCCAGACCTTTTAAAACCCACTTTTCAAAAGCACCTCTTTTTTTTGGAAAACAAAACATTAATTGCCATACCATACCAGACTCGTCCATTCCTGTGGACACAGACTATTCGAATAGGTTTTCAAACTCTGCGCAGAGGTATACACTTTACCCACTAGTCCGGCTCTGCGATCTCATAGCTAGTGAAACCCGAATCCGAATCTCTTTCTTTCCTCACACGTCCTTACCTTAGCGGTTATACCGGAAGGAGTCAGGCCACCGCCATGCCCAAACCGGACAAAACATTCCCCCTCCTTATCCTCCCGGTGCTCCCCAGCCTTCATAACCCTGGGGTTTGAACCGTACGAGTTCAGATTGAGTGACTGCCCACACAGTCTCGAGTGGTTGTACTTATCATGAGTACAGGTAGTGAAGGATGACAAATTGGTCCTTATATCAGGCGACAATCCTTCTGCTCACGCCTAAACCAGCTGAGCCATCACCTTAGGCCCTCCCCTAAACCAGGGAGTCCCTGATCATCCCTACTCAAAGGTTATAAGGGTGAAAACCCTTCATCATACACATTTTGAAAAGCATTTTCTTTTGAAAACTCACACCATTCCTCAAATCATTTGTAACAAATATATCAGGGATTGATTGCGGCAAACAGCTGGGTGGCCATAATAACTTGTCTCAAAATCATATCATGCATAAAATAACAGGCTGAGGGTTGTGGTTGAAAAATCATAGGTAATTTATGTATCAAAGGGATCCAGTGAGCTTGTCGTGCTTATCCGGTGAAGGGGGAAGGGGAGCTCGTGAAACTGGCTTCTAGCTCCACTGCCTGGCATAGACTTGCAGATCTGGCCTCCACGAGACGACACGAACGCTCCAATAACTATGCAACATGAATAAGCAAACATACAAACCAGCAAGTATATCAACAGATATTTAGTATAGTGGTCAGAATAGGGATATATGGATGGGTAGAGTCTTGAGTAGAATCTATGTCATGTGGTGTTGAGATACTACTAGTGGTGGAGCGGAGGTTCTTACCAGGAGGGTGGACTGGAGGCAAAGCGACACTATGTATGTAGCCGGCAGAGCGGAGTAACTGAGTGGGTGGGGTGTTTGCCTTGGCTGAGGGTGTTGAGTGTGTGTGGAGAGAGAGAGGGTAGATGGGTGTATTTATAGCTAGGTCTATGTGGTGTAGCACAGTGAAGTTCACTGTTGGTGAGAATAGTGACGAATGAATCGTCTGACTTAGCATGAACAAGAGAGTTATAGGTAGAATATGGGACAAGAGTATTTTGGGAGTTTTCTGGAACATGAACCATGCTTAAGTGATGACACGGTTGGATAGAACATAGTTTGATAAGAATTTAGAAACAAGAATTATTGGAATCGGAGTTTGGAAGCCTGGTTCGAAGGAATCTCAAAGTTAAGCATGCTTAACTTGGAGAAACCTCAGATGGGTGAACAGATGGGAAGTTCCCTACTGGAAGGGAAATCATAGTCACCGGAGTTCGTATGACTGGAATATGGGTCTAGCTGGTCTTAGGTGGACTGGACAACATGATGGATGAGTAGTTGAAATTTGGGGTGATCGGATGATCGATGAATAGTAACGATGAATAGTGACGACGAAAGAAGTTACCATAGATATTAACGATGAATAGTAACGATGATGAATAGTGTCGTTGAATAGTAACAATGATGAATAGTGTCAATGAATAGTAATGGTGAATAATGATGGTGGATAGTTCGTATGAACGAACGATGAATAGTGACGATGAACGATGAATAGGAACTATGAACGAATGGACGAACGATCGAATGATCGGACGAACGAATGATCGAAATTTCGGCAGCATAACGACAGGATAAATATTATCTGTATGAACGATGAATAGGGACTATGAACGAACGATGAACAGGAACTATGAACGAACGGACGAACGATCGAATGATCGAACGAACGAATGATTGGAATTTCGGCAGCATAACGGCAGGAAAAAGATTATTTGGACGAATGAACGGACGAACGATCGAACGATCGAACGAACGGACCATGAATGATCGGACGAACGAACGAACAAACTAAGAACAGGGGGACGAACGATCGAAGAACGACCGAACGATCCTTGTGCTAGTGGGTGCTTGTGTGGGAGGTGGAGTGGGGGGAGAGAGTTGCCATGAAATGGCTTGGGGTGGGATGAGAGGAGGCCCTTGCCCCTCTATTTATAGCCATGGTGGGGGGATTAGGGGGAGGGATGAGAGGATTAGTGGGAGGATGAGAGGATTAGTGGGAGATTAGCATGTATTTGTCTTGTATAAGTGAGATTAGCTTGTAGAGCTCACCGTATGACACCGGAGGCATACGTATACGTATCAGCATGAGGAAAGTTATGAAGAAAATATTTGTAGGGACTTGAAAAATGATTCTGAAGGCATTTCTCAAGAGGAAAATAATTGAAGATATATCGGTGGAATATTTGGACAACATTTCTGGAAAGAAATTGAGGGGGGGGGTTCTGGGGAAATATCTAGGCAGTATTTCTGGAAAGAATTTGAGAGGGATCACTGGGGAAATATTTGTAGGATATTTTAAGGAGGATTTTGGAGAGAAAATAGACCACTATATTTTATTTGTTGATATCAACTCGCAAACAAACATTTTGAAATGAAATTTGAAATTCATTTTGATTTTAGAGCGAGTTTGAGAAATTTTCAAGATTTGAATTTTTGGGATGCTACAAATCTACCCCACTTAAAATGAATCTCGTCCTCGAGATTCGGCTTAGAAGGGTTATGGGTATAGCTTTACTTCAGCTACATATCTTCACTTTATAGACTCTTCGAGGAGATGGAGCTTCAACAAAATCTGGCCTTTGAGGAGCATCCGGTTGCTGATTGCAAACGCTGATTCTGGCTACTCAAAGATCATCTTCAAGCTTCTAGCTTTCGCTTGGCAGCTAGCTTACTGAAGAAGCAACGATTCCAACACACAAACCTTTCTCTGGTGAACTCCCACATGGATTCCTTCCTTGATTGGTCTTCTGGTGCTTCATCAATGGAACTTGGGTGACCACTTCTCATCCAGAAACTCATATGCTTTGATGATCTGGTCCTCCACAAGCTTGCTACAGGCCTTCTTCTTCTTCTCCATAGCAGGAACCTTGCTGGAACACTACCCCACTTAAAAAGAATGAGGGTAGAACTCTTGAATCTTGGGCATTTGAACTCCTTGAAGTACCTCATAACAAGGGTGTTACAGGGCCTTCTTCTGCTGTTGCTGCTTGAGCAGGCTATGAAGAGATGACTGACACAGAGTTGATCTTGGGACAACCTTCTTCTCATCTTCTCTTCACTATTTTCCTTTCACTTTTCACTGCCTCTTTCTTTCTATTTGTTCTTCCCACTAGAGGATTCTATCAAAGAGTATTACCATCATATAGAGGAGGAAACCGAAGATGTTGAACCATGTACAACAGTCTTCAACCCAAGAATCACCAAGCATTGTGATCTTAGGGCGAGGGAGTGGAAAATAGAGTTGCTTGCGATTTGGTAGAGGGGATTTTATCTAGTGTGTGCTTTGCTTTGAGCGAGATGGGAGTTGAGGGAGCTGGTGGGGGGATTTATAGGTGAGTGGGGGTGCTCGGGGGGGGGGGGGGGTGGAGTGGTAGTGATGGAGCAGGTGACACGCGGCAGCAAACACAACAAGGGGAGGGGTGGTGGTGTTGCTGGCGGTAATGGTGGTGGGTGCGCTGCAAAGGGGGGGTGGGGCGGTGGTTGGAGGCAGGGCACGCGTGTGGGGGGCACGGGTGAGTGGTGGGGTCAATTACCCTGATGTTTGTGGTCTCTGGTTCCAAGGATCCTTGCCTCTCTGTATGGTAATAACTTCTTCTGTCCTCTTTTCCTGCTCACTTTGACTCAGGTGCAGTGCTTTGATTCTCACGATCAGTCCTTTTAACTGAGCGGCTAGACAGGTTCCTTTTGTAGCTTATTCCAGGCTTCAAGGGTAAGCTTCCCGGTATCTTCTTGGGTAAGGTGCTTTTCTCTTGAGATGGGTTAATATGAGAATGGAAGCATAAGGTGAGGATTAGCTCTAATTCGTGATCTGTGTTTTAGAGAAAACCTTTCTTAGAAAGAAAGAAAACACATAAGCTCAGCAAGGATAAGTACAAACAAATCAAATGGTTTGAATAAGGGAAGAATAGAGTTTTTCCAAAGCACGGTCTACTCAGATTTGGGGGGCTAAGCATAACTACTATTTCTTGGCTCCTAAATTGAGAACTATGCTAAATGCAACTTATGAGCACTAACGTTAAATCATCACATATGCACTCAAAGGGGGAGAAAACATCAAGCGAAATTCATTTTGAAATGCCCTAGGGGGCCACACAATTAGAGTATTGCCAAAACACGAGTCTACACAATTACCTCTCATACATGAAGGGCTCTAGCCAAAGTGAAGAAAAACTTCACTACCCAAGCATGCAGAGGACTGGGCATAACTAACTCAGATCTGGCAGCTTCTCTTCTGGCAAGGCTGGCACACAACTTCAATCTGAGGCATCTCGTGGATGGGTCAAGAGGGAGCTGATGTTGATGACTTCTTCTGGCAGCAACTGAGATGAAAGGACGGTGTCAAACTCTTCTTCAAGCTGAACTAGCTCTTGTAGCTCCTTAGAGGGCGACGATGCTGGCGGGGTGCTTGCAGCTTCTTCCTTGATCTCACGGGACGGTGCTGAAATCTTCTTCATGGTGAGGGGCTCAAACAACTCTGGTGGGGGATCTTGGGAGGATTTAGGGTGCTCTTGCTTATTCATAGCCTGAGGGAAGACTGGAATTCCTTCCAAGACTATGGCTCCTTCCGGTAGTTCCCAAGCCTTCTTCTCTCCTCTGACAGAGACCGCGTGACCTTCAAGAATCTGGGGATCTTTAGCTTTCATGGGTTGAACTAGGTTGGATGAAGCGGGCTCTTGGATCCGTAGGGCTCTACGTTGGTTTCGGGTTACCAAGTAGGCATCCATCAACTTCTAGACATGCTCATCCTTGGCTTGCTTCAGGGCTTCAACAACAATGACTTCATGACTTTCCAAGGCAGCTACACGGGCTTGAGCTGAGGTGAGATCCACATGGTTGAGCTTCTCTGCATCTTCTGCTCGGGCAATCATCTGACGGTGGTGCCGAGCCAAGAAATCATATTGTGCATCCAGGGTGAGCAGGTAGGCAGTGAGGTACACGACTGAGGGGTCGTCCTCAAGCAGCTGCTGACCTTCCAATGCACGCATCCTATCCATCCAAACGAGACAGTCTCTTTGAAAGGGCGGAAAGAATCTAAGCGGGGTGTCGGCCACTTCTTCATAAATTTGACACAGGGCCCTCAATGCCTTGCGAGCGACGACTTGGCAGGTGTCTTTGAATCTATGCCCCGCGGCAGTGACACTCCATTCCACATGGTGCGGACTGGATCCAATGTATACAGTCACGACACACTTCTCTGTGCCATGCTCGACGAATTCACGACCATCATACTCTGGCTGGCTCCTGATTCCGAGGCGAACTGTGCATGCTCTCATCAACTTGGGGAAACCATCTTCATTCTGGCAAAAGCTGGTTTGGCAACGGACCTCCATCTGACTTTTGAGAGAAGGAAAGGGGGAAACCATTTTTGAAATGAAGGGACAAGAGCAAGAATTTTTTTAAGAAAATAGTTTTGACTCAAAAACTTTTGGATTAAGGCTAAGGGTTACGTTATGCGGCCAACCTAACAGCTCTGATACCACCTAAAGCGCCCCAATCCTTTGAGACTCAAATGTGATACAATTAATAGTCCCAGGAGGCTAGTAAACATATTTATACAACAGATGATTCTAGATCTGCTTAAATGAGACAAACCTATAAAGGTGGCGATCGACTTTAAGAGTTGGTCCACAACTCGAGACATATCATCAGAGTGGGGCTAAAGCAGCCCGATATATGCAGCGAAGCAAATCAGTGGTCCAACAGCCACAGGCAAGGTTGGGAACAGGCGTAACTCTTACCCGATCTCCTTTTCTAAAAACAACAAATAAGCAAGGGTGAGTACAAACATACTCAGCAGCCTACCTTCACCCGCGGAATGGGGAAATTAGATATAATGCATGGAATATGTGGAGCTCAGGATATTTTGCAGAAATAGCAATATTTTATGCAGGGTTGTTTTGTAAAACATTTTGTATTTTTCAAAGCGCATCCTCTCCCAAAGGAGCAGGAAGTTTTTTTTTCAATATAGAACAAAATCCCCTGGACTAAACCATCCAGGTATCTCAGCAGTTTCCCACTGGTTTTCATTTTCAAAAACAGCTACTGGACTTCCCGTCCACCATAGCTCACGGCTCAACCGCCGGACCTTTTAAAAACCACTTTTCAAAAGCACCTCTTTTTTTGGAAAACAAAACATTAATTGTCATACCATACCAGACTCGTCCATTCCTATGGACACAGACTATTTGAATAGGTTTTCAAACTCTGCGCAGAGGTGTACACTTTACCCACTAGTCTGGCTCTACGATCTCATAGCTAGTGAGACCCGAATGCGAATCTCATTCTTTCCTCGCATGTCCTTACCTTAGCGGTTATATCGGAAGGAGTCAGGCCACCGCCATGCCCAAACCGGACAAAACATTCCCCCTCCTTATCCTCCCGGTGCTCCCCAGCCTTCATAACCCTGGGGTTTGAACCGTACGAGTTTAGATTGAGTGACTACCCACACAGTCTCGAGTGGTTGTACTAATCATGAGTACAGGTAGTGAAAGATGACAAACCGGTCCTTATATGAGGGGACAATCCTTCTGCTCACGCCTAAACCAGCTGAGCCATCACCTTATGCCCTCCACTAAACTAGGGAGTCCCTGATCATCCCTACTCAAAGGTGATAAGGGTGAAAACCCTTCATCATACACATTTTGAAAAGCATTTTATTTTGAAAACTCACACCTTTCCTCAAAACATTTGTAACAAATATATTAGGGATTGATTGTGGCAAGCGGCTGGGTGGCCATAATAACTTGTCTCAAAATCATATCATGCATAAAATAACAGGCTGAGGGTTGTGGTTGAAAAATCATAGGTAATTTATGCATCAAAGAGATCCAGTGAGCTTGCCGTGCTTATCTGGCGAAGGGAAAAGGGGAGCTCGCGGAACTTGCTTCTAGCTCCACTGCCTGGCGTAGACTTACAGATCTGGCCTCCACGATACGTCACGAACGCTCCGATAACTATGCAACATGAATAAGCAAACATACAAACCAGCAAGTATATCAACAGATATTTAGTATAGTGGTCAGAATAGCGATATATGGATGGGTAGAGTCTTGAGTAGAATCTGTGTCATGTGGTGTTGAGATACTACTAATGGTGGAGTAGAGGTGCTTACCAAGAGGGTGGACTGGAGGCAAAGCGACACTATGTGTGTAGCTGGCAGAGCGGAGTAACTGAGTGGGTGGGGTGTTTGCCTTGGCTGAGGGGTGTTGAGTGTGTGTGGAGAGAGAGAGAGGGTAGCTGGGTGTATGTGGTGTAGCACAGTGAAGTTCACTGTTGGTGAGAATAGTAACGAACGAATCGTCTGACTTAGCATGAACAGGAGAGTTATAGGCATAATATGGGACAAGAGTATTTTGGGAGTTTTCTGGAACATGAACCATGCTTAAGGGATGACACGGTTGGATAGGGAATAGTTTGATAAGAATTTAGAAACAAGAATTATTGGAATCGGAGTTTGGAAGCCTGGTTCAAAGGAATCTCAAAGTTAAGCATGCTTAACTTGGAGAAACCTGGGATGGGTGACCAGATAGGAAGTTCCCTACTGGAAGGGAAATCACAGTCATCAGAGTTCGTATGACTGGAATATGGATCTAGCTAGTCTTAGGTGGACTGAACAGCATGATGGATGAGTAGTTGAAATTTGGGGTGATCGGATGATCGATGAATAGTAATGATGAATAGTAACGACAGAAAAAGTTACTGTAGATATTAACAACGAATAGTAACAATGATGAATAGTATCGGTGAATAGTAACGATGAATAGTAACGATGGTGAATAGTGTCAATGAATAGTAACGGTGAATAGTGATGGTGGATAGTTCGTATGAACGAACGATGAACGATGAATAGTGACGATGAACGAACGATGAATAGGAACTATGAACGAACGGACGAATGATCGAATGATCAGACGAACGAACGATCGGAATTTCGGCAGCATAACGGCAGGATAAAGATTATCTGGATGAACGATGAATAGGGACTATGAACGAATGATGAACGATGAATAGGAACTATGAACGAACGGACGAACGATCGAATGATCGAACGAACGATCGGAATTTCGGCAGCATAACGGCAGGAAAAAGATTATTTGGACGAACGATCGAACGATCGAACGAACGAACCATGAATGATCGGACGAACGATCGAACGATCGGACGAACGAACGAACAAACTAAGAACAGGGGGACGAACGATCGAAGAACGACCGAATGATCCTTGTGCTTGTGGATGCTTGTGTGGGAGGTGGAGTGGGGGGGAGAGAGTTGCCATGAAATAACTTGGGGTGGTGGGGTGGGATGAGAGGAGGCCCTTGCCCCTCTATTTATAGCCATGGTGGGGGATTAGGGGGAGGGATGAGAGGATCAGTGGGAGGATGAGAGGATTAGTGGGAGATTAGCATGTATTTGTCTTGTATAAGTGAGATTAGCTTGTAGAGCTCACCGTATGACACCAGAGGCATACATATACGTATGAGCATGAGGAAAGTTATGAAGAAAATATTTTGTAGGGACTTGAAAAATGATTTTGAAGGTATTTCTCAAGAGGAAAATACTTGGAGATATATTGGTGGAATATTTGGACAGTATTTCTAAAAAGAAATTGAGGGGGGGGTACTGGGGAAATATCTGGGCAGTATTTCTGGAAAGAATTTGAGGGGGATCACTGGGGAAATATTTGTAGGATATTTTGAGAAGGATTTTGGAGAGAAAATAGACCACTATATTTTATTTGTTGATATCAACTCGTAAACAAACATTTTGAAATGAAATTTGAAATTCATTTTGATTTTAGAGCGAGTTTGAGAAATTTTCAAGATTTGAATTTTTGGGATGCTACAAGTCCGGCGCACCACCGGACATGAACAGTCCTTGTCCGGTGCCCGATCTCCTTCCTTTTTTGGCGAAGCCGACCGTTGCGCCTTCGGTCCCCTTAGCACACCGGACACTGTCCGGTGCGACCAAGTGACTGTTGGCTTGCCCACGTGTCACCCGTTGATCGCGCTGTCGGCAGTTGGCTGTGGGCGATGTTGGCTCACCAGATAGTCCGGTGAATTTTAGCCGAGGCGCCCTCGGTGAACTCCCGAGAGCGACGAGTTAGTCGTCGAGTGTTGAGTGCGGGCGCTGATGGCTCATCAGACAGTCTGGTGCACCACCAGACAGTCTGGTGATTTTTAGCCATGTCGCTCTCGCCGATTCCTTAGAGCAGCACCTTCGCTGCTGAACCAGCCTGTGCACCGGAAACTGTCCAGTGCACCACAGGCTGGTACAAGTTTTGGCTAGACTTAGGCAAACTTCTCCAACCCATTTCCACTTTTCTTGACAAGGTTTCTAGCACTTAGAGAAATACATTAGTACCAAAAACAATTCACTAAGGCTAGAGACATACCTTGATTCTTGATTTGCACTTCTTTAGCACTTAGCACATATTAACCAAAACAATATGTGTTGAGCATCTAATCACCAAAACATTTATAGAAATGGCCTAAGGGCATATTTCCCTTTTAATCTCCCCCTTTTTGGTGATTTATGCCAACACATTTAAAAGCAACTTGAAGTGCAATATCATTCTCAAAAAGTGCAAATTGAAGATCAAATTTTCTCACTTAGAATTTGGCATATTTGGATCACTTTTGCCACCAATTGGTTTATTTTCACAAAACAAATTCTTTTTCCTATCTCTAAGTCAAACACACTTGTTTGGGCAAATAGAGAGATATTTCAAGAGTAAATTTGATCAAGAGCCAAAACCCCCCCTTTTTCCCATAATGAAAATTCTCCTCCATAAGAGACCAATTTTTGCAATAAGAGGATTTTGGACAAAACAAAAAAATTCTAACTCTACATTCTAACTCTACATTTTTGAAATTCACAAGTGGTTGGCTGATCCATTTGCTTTGGCCTTAATTTCTCCCCCTTTGGCATTAAGCACCAAAATGGGATAACTTTTGGCCCTTTAACCCCATTGCCTCACCAAAATGTCAAATAAGAGCAAAAAGACAATAAGAGTACAACAAAGAACTTAGGACAAGATACATTTTACCGAAATACAGTGGAAGCTCTTTCTTGTCCAAGTTCATATTTTCCTTTCAATATCCCTTTGAGACTATTTCAAGAGCACTTAAACAAACAAGTTAGTCTCAGCGGAGTCAAGTTGTAGCACATCCTCCCCCTAAACATGTGCATCATTTGCATAGGGACTTGTGAGGTCCAGGGATGACTTGTACAACTTGAGCACCAGAAATAAGCAATTAAAGGCATGAATGCTTAAAGTAACATGATCAAAGGCATAAAACACATGTATGCTATAGATCAATCCAAGTTATGCGAATCTAAGACATTTAGCTCACTACGCAACCTACAAAACCATTTCTCGTCTAAAGGCTTGGTGAAGATATCGGCTAGCTGGTTCTCGGTGCTAATGTGGTAAATATCGATATCTCCCCTTTGCTGGTGGTCTCTCAGAAAGTGATGCCAGATGTCTATGTTCTTAGTGCGGCTGTGTTCAACAGGATTATCCGCCAAGTGAATTGCACTCTCGTTATCACATAGGAGTGGGACTTTGCACAGATTGTACCCAAAGTCCCAGAGGGTTTGCCTCATCCAAAGTAGTTGCGCGCAATACTGTCCTGCGGCAACATTCTCGGCCTCAACGATGGATAGGGCAACAGATGTTTGTTTCTTAGAGCTCCAAGACACCAGGACCTTCCCAGAAACTGACAAGTCCCTGATGTGCTCTTCCTATCAACCTTGCACCCGGCATAATCGGAGTCTGAGTATCTGATTAAGTCAAAGGTAGACCCTTTGGATACTAGATCCCGAAGCAAGGCATAGAAACTAAATATCTAAGAACTCGCTTAACGGCCACAAGGTGACACTCCTTGGGGTCGGATTGAAATCTAGCACACATGCATACGCTTAGCATAATATCCGATCTACTAGCATAAAGATAAAGTAATGATACTATCATTGACTGGTACACCTTTTGATCAACGGACTTACCTCCTTTGTTGAGGTCCAGATGTCTGTCCATTCCCATCGGTGTCTTCGCGGGCTTTGCATCCTTCATCCCAAACCTCTTGAGAAGATCTTGAGTGTACTTCATTTGGAAGATGAAGGTTCCTTCCTTGAGTTCCTTCACTTGAAATCCATGGAAGTAGTTTAACTCGCCCATCATCGACATCTCGAACTTTTGCATCATCACCCTACGAAACTTCTCACAAGACTTTTGATTAGTAGAACCAAATATGATGTCATCGACATATATTTGGCATAAAAGATATCACCATTACAAGTCTTTGTGAATAGAGTAGGATCAGCTTTCCTAACCTTGAAAGCATTGGCAATAAGAAAATCTCTATGGCATTCATACCATGCTCTTGGGGCTTGCTTAAATCCATAGAGCGCCTTAGAGAGCTTGTAGACGTGGCCAGGATACCTGTCATCCTCAAAGCTAGAGGTTGTTCCATGTATACCTCCTCCTTGATTGGTCCATTGAGGAAAGCGCTCTTCACGTCCATTTGGAATAACTTAAAGGAATGGTGAGCAGCATAGGCCAATAAAATCCAAATTGATTCTAACCTAGCCACATGAGCAAAAGTCTCCTCAAAATCCAAACCTGCGACTTGGGTGTAACCTTTTTGCCACAAGTCGAGCCTTGTTTCTTGTCACCACTCCGTGTTCATCTTGCTTGTTGCGGAACACCCATTTGGTTCCCACAACATTTTGCTTTGGACATGGCACCAGGCTCCAAACTTCATTTCTTTAGAAGTTGTTGAGCTCTTCCTGCATGGCCAACACCTAGTCTGGATCCTGCAAGGCTTCTTCTACCCTGAAAGGCTCAATAGAGGAAACAAACGAGTAATGCTCACAAAAATTAGCTAAGCGTGAGCGAGTTGTTACTCCCATGCTGATATCACCCAGAATATGATCCACTGGATGATTTCTTTGGATCGTCGTTCGGATTTGAGTTGGAGGGGCCCATGATGCTTCTTCCTCCTTATCCTGTTCTTCATGTGCAATCCCTTGATCCTGCCCTTCTTCTTGAGGTACATGTTCATTGTCTTGAGTTGGGGGTTGCACCACCATAGAGGAAGAAGGTTGATCTTGTTCTTGTAGTTCCTGTGGTCGCACATCACCTATCACCATTGTTTGCATTGCGGCCATCGGAACCTCATCTTCATCTACATCATCAAGATTAACTTGCTCTATTGGAGAGCCATTAGTCTCATCAAATACAATGTCGCTAGAGACTTCAACCAATCCTGATGATTTGTTGAAGACCCTGTACGCCTTTGTATTTGGGTCATATCCTAGTAAAAAACCTTCTACCACTTTAGGAGCAAACTTTGAATTCCTACCTTTCTTTACCAAAATGTGGCATTTGCTCCCAAATACACGAAAGTAGGAAACATTAGGTTTGTTACCAGTTAAGAGTTCATATGACGTCTTCTTGAGGAGGCAGTGAAGATAGAGCCGGTTTATGGCATGGCAGGCTGTATTCACAGCTTCCGACCAAAATCGCTCAGGCGTCTTGTATTCTCCAAGCATCGTTCTCGCCATGTCAATTAGCATCCTGTTCTTCCTCTCTGCCATGCCATTTTGTTGTTGTGTGTAGGGAGCGGAGAACTCGTGCTTGATGCCTTCCTCCTCAAGATATTCTTCAACTTGTAGATTTTTTAACTTAGACCCATTATCGCTTCTTATCTTCTTCACCTTTAGCTCAAATTCATTTTGAGCTCTCCTTAAGAAGCGCTTTAGGGTTCCTTTGGTTTTGGATTTATCCTGCAAAAAGAACACCCAAGTGAAGTGGGAAAAATCACCAACTATAACAAGACCATACTTACTTCCCCCGATGTTGAGATAGGCAACGGGGCCGAAGAGATCCATGTAGAGGAGTTCCAGTGGTCTTATTGTTGTCATCACGTTCTTGCTTTGATGAGTGTTTCCCACCTATTTCCCTACTTGGCACGCTGCACAAGGTCTGTCTTTCTCAAAACAGACATCAGTTAGTCCTAACAAATGATCTCCCTTGAGAAGTTTATGAAGGTTCTTCATCCCAACATGTGCTAGACGGCGGTGCCAAAGCCACTCCATATTAGTCTTAGCGATTAAGCATGCATCTAAATCGGCATTCTCTTTTGAGAAATCAACTAAATAGAGCTTGCCATCTAATACACCCTTAAAGGCTAATGAACCATCACTCCTAAAGACAGATACATCAATATTTGTAAATAAACAATTATAGCCCATATGACACAATTGACTTACATACCATAAATTATACCCGAGCGATTCTACTAAAAACACATTTGATATTGAATGCTTGGTCATGATGGCTATCTTGCCCAATCCTTTAACCTTGCCTTGATTCCCATCTCCAAAGATGATGGTGTCTTGGGAATCCCTGTTTTTGACATAGGAGGTGAACATTTTCTTCTCCCTCATCATGTGGTTTGTGCATCCGCTATCAAAAATCTAGCTTGAGCCCCCGGATGCATAAACCTGCAAGGTAATTAAGCTTGGGTTTTAGGTACCCAACTCTTGTTGGGTCCTACAATGTTAGTTACAATAGATTTTGTAACCCAAATGCAAGTTTTGTCTCCCTTGCATTTAGATCCCAATTTTCTAGCAACTACTTTGGCATTTTTCCATGATAATACAAAAGAAGCATTACCTGTTTGATACATAGTAGTTGGACCAGTGTAAACTTTCCTAGGCGTATAGGAAACAACATGATGATGCCTAGGCCTACTTCTACCATGAGAATATGTGGAGCTAGATGCAAACATAGCATGTGAATCATGATAAGTAGGTAAAGCAGCATGATTGTAACACTTATCATGATGAGCAACATTTGAAATTTTCTTGACATGAGCATAAAGATAAGCATGGTTCTTTTGATCATGTGAAGAATACGAGCTACTAGCCATAGGAGCCTTCCCTTTCTCCTTGTTGAGACTGGAAGTCCTTTGGCTTGTTAAGTTCTTGGTTTCTTTTCGGAAACCAAATCCATCCTTAATTGAGGGGTGTCTACCAATGGTGTAGGCATCCCTAGCAAACTTTAGTTTCTCATAACTATCTTTGCAAGTCTTACATTGAGCACTAAGACTTGCAACATCATTGTTTAATTTATGAATGGTAGAGGCATGTTCTTTAAAAGCATCAATGTTGAAATCTTTGCACCTATTGCAAATAACAACATGCTCTATAGATGAACTAGCAGATTTTGCTTCTTCTAACTTAGCATTTAAATCAACATTTAAATTCTTAAGCTCAGAGACAGAGTCATTACAAGCAGATAATTCAGAAATTAATAGTTCATTCTTCTTAGTTTCTAGAGCAAGGGCTTTTTGAACATTAATGAATTTACCATGTTCTTCATAAAGAATATCTTCTTGCTTTTCTAGAAGCCTATCCTTTTCATTAAGAGCATCAATTAATTCATTTATTTTGTCTACTTTGGTTCTATCTAATCCTTTAAACAAATCAGTATAATCTATTTCATCATCAGACGATTCCTCATCACTAGAAGAAGTATACTTGGGTGTATCTCGAATACATACTTTTTTCTCCTTAGCCATGAGGCACGTGTGTCGTTCGTTGGGGAAGAGGGGGAAGACTTGTTGAAGGCCAAGGCAGCTAGTCTTTCATCATCGGAGTCAGATAAAGAATAGTCGGAGTCCCACTCTTTTCCAATGTGCACCTCGCCCTTTGCTTTCTGGTAGTTCTTCTTCCTTTCTTTCTTCCCATGCTTTTCTTGTGCCTGGTCATTGTTATTATCGGGACATTGTGCTATGAAATGACTAGACTTACCGCATTTGAAGCAGGAGCGCTTTCCCCTTGATTTGTTCTTGTTAGGGTACTCCTTGCGTCCTTTTAAGGCGGTCTTGAAGTGCTTGATGATGAGCGCCATTTCTTCCTCGTTGAGCCCGGTAGCCTCCACCTGTGCTACCTTGCTAGGTAGCGCCTCCATGCTGCTGGTTGCTTTCAGAGTAACGGGATGCGGCTCGTGTAGAGGAAGCGGTCCGTTTAAGGCATCGTCCACATACCTCGCTTCCTTTACCATCATGCGCCCGCTTACGAATTTTCCAAGGATTTCCTCGGACATCATCTTGGTGTACCTGGGGTTCTCACGAATAAGGTTTATAAGATGAGGATCAATAACAGTAAATGACCTTAGCATGAGTCGGACGACGTCATGATTCGTCCATCTTGTACTCCCGTAGCTTCGGATTTTGTTGACAAGGGTCTTGAGCCTATTGTACGTTTGTGTTGGCTCTTCTCCCCTTATCATCGCGAATCTCCCCAACTTGCCTTCCACCAGTTCCATTTTAGTGATCATGGTGGCATCATTTCCCTCATGAGAAATTTTGAGGGTGTCCCATATCTGTTTGGTGTTATCTAGGCCACTTACTTTCTTGTATTCATCACTGCATAGAGATGCGAACAAAATAGTAGTAGCTTGTGCATTTTTGTGTATTTGTTCATTGATAAACATAAGATTGTCAGAGCTATCAAAATGCATTCCATTTTCGAGAATCTCCCAGATACTAGGATGGAGGGAAAATAAATGACCATGCATTTTATGACTCCAAAAAGAATAATCCTCTCCATCAAAGTGTGGGGGTTTTCCAAGAGGAATTGATAGTAAATGAGCATTTGAGTTATACGGGATGCGAGAATAATCAAAAGAATAGTTTTGATTAACCGTTTTCTTTTTCGACGAAGAGTCTTCGTCATCGTCATCCCTTGGTGAAGAAGAGGAGGCGTTGATGTCGTAGTAGACAATCTTCTTAATGCGCCTCTTCTTCTTTCCATCCTTCTTCTTGTGACTCAAGCCTGAGTTAGTGGGCTTGTCGTCTTTTGGCTCGGAGAAGGTCTCCTTCTCCTTGTCATTGATCACCATCCCCTTACCCTTAGATCTATCTCTTCGGGCGGTTAGTCTCTTAAATGAAGAGTACGACTCTGACACCAATTGAGAGCACCTAGAGGGGGGTGAATTGATGATCCTGTAAAATCAAATACTGAATAGTCCAAACTTAGTTATGAAATGTTAGTTAGATCAAAACTAAGATGCTATAGTGAGAACTCTTCACTTGATTGTTCCTTTAGAATGAGTATTAAACATAGGAACAATAGCACAAGTGATTAAGTGAGAACTCAAGAAGAAAAACCAATCACAATAAAAGATGACACAAGAGACACGGTGATTTTATCCCATGGTTCGGCCAATGCCTACTCCATGTTGTGGTGACCTCCTTTGGTCAAGGATTGCACTCAATCCCTCTCAAGTGATCCAACGATCAAACTTGAGTACTACATTTTTCTTCCTTAGTGATGTTTCCCATTTGTGAGGAATCTCCACAAGTTGAAGCCTCTCACCCTTACAATATTGATCAAAAGAAAAGCACAAGAGTAAGGGAGGGAAAGAAACACACACAAGACTAGAATCGCAGCAACAATATGCACACAAGTCAAGAAGAGAGCAAACAAGAACAATGCCACAAGTTTACAACACACTTAGTGCTCAAATCTCGGTCACGATGATCCAAATGCGTATTTGCAAAGTCTAGGCGTTTTAGGATGTTTAGTGAATGCTTGGTGTTGTGCTCCATGCACCTAGGGGTCCCTTTTATAGCCCCAAGGCAGCTAGGAGCCGTTGGAGTTCCATTTGGAATGCAATTCTTGCCTTCTGTCGGGTGGCGCATCGGACAGTCTGGTGCACCACCGGACATGAACAGTCCTTGTATGGTGCCCGATCTCCTTCCTTTTCAGGCAAAGCCGACCGTTGTGCCTTCGGTCCCCTTGGCGCACTGGACACTATCCGATGCGACCAAGTGACCATTGGCTTGGCCACGTGTCGCCCGTTGATCGCGCTATCGACCGTTGGCCATGGGCGCCGTTGGCTCACCAGACAGTCTGATGAATTTTAGCCGAGGCACCCTCGGTGAATTCCCGAGAGCGACGAGTTCGTCGCCGAGTGTTGAGTTTGAGCGCTTATGGCTCACCGGAAAGTCCGGTGATTTTTAGCCACGTCGCTCTCGCCGATTCCCGAGAGCAGCACCTTCGCTGCATGCACACCGGACAGTCTGGTGCACCACAGGCTGGTACAAGTTTTGGCTAGACTTAGCCAAACTTCTCCAATCCAGACAAGGTTCCTAGCACTTAGAGAAATACATTAGTACCAAAAACAATTCACTAAGGCTAGAGACATAACTTGATTCTTGATTTGCACTTCTTTAGCACTTAGCACATATTAACCAAAACAATTGGGCATCTAATCACCAAAACATTTATAGAAATGGCCCAAGGGCATATTTCCCTTTCAGTTAGGGCGTAACCTAAACTCGTGATACCATGTAGAAAAGAGAGATTGTGTATAATATGTGGGATGTATTGCATTGAGCCTCTAGGGAGAATATATAGAAGTACATGACTTGGAGGATAAGAAGCCTATCGTTGGGAGAAGGAAGGTTATACTAGATACAAGGTTATCTCGGGATTACAATCAATCCTAAACTAACCATATTAGGAGTTGCCCAATATACCATAACATACCTAATATACTATAACAGATAATTAGAACCACACAATAAATAATTGCTTTTATAAATAAATTTGAACCAAAAGCAATTTGAGCAAAAGAACCGAGTTTAGTCTTTCTAGAATTCAGCCTGCATAAGAGCATTTTTGATAAGGCCTTAAATTAGTGCTGTATCTTCCAATATAGTGCCTAACTTAGAAAAAACAACTCCAACAATGTGCTTTTTCAAAATTTTATCAAAAAATATAGTGCACACCAAGAAGTGACTTAAATATACTACACCATAAATTAGTGTCGTATTTTTGTTTTCTACACCATCCTCAATATTTTCTTTCCTAATAATATAATTTATTTACTAAAATACATGATTTAGGACTTAGCTGTTTAAGTTCAATTTGTTTTTAGTGCCCTAAACACTTTAAATGATGTAATATTTTAATTTTTGAGGCACCTTCTTCAAGATGCTATAACATGCCATACTTGCTAAGTACAATTAGGGCTGGACGAAATACTTGTAGCTCGATAACTCGCTTGACTCGACTCATTAGTAGCTCAGCTCGACTTGGCTTGTTTTAATTTTGTAACGAGCCAAGCTAGCATTCTAGCTCGGTTCTCTAATGAGCCAGCTCGGGTTAGCTCGTGAGCTAGTTCGTGAGCCAAATGAGCCAAGCCACAACACAAGTTTTCTTGTCATTGGTGTCCTCTTTATCTCTCATAGTCTTGTTTTCTCGTAGTTATGATCTGTGATATGAACATGTGTGGATGTGTCATGTGCTTAAATATTTGCATTATTGCACGGCTACATACCTACATTGTATATTTAATATTTGATGATTGGTTATGGTTTTGTGAACTTTGTTTCTAGCAGCATATGATGTTAGTGTTGTGCAATGTAATGTTACATGTTTGTGTAATGGATGATGAATTACTTTATAATGATGCTTATTGCTATCTTATTATAATAAGGGGTTTGTAAATCTGTAAGTTAATACATATTTGGTTATTTAATTTAATATTAAAAGTTAGAAACTAGGATGATGATATGATAATAATATTATAGAGGTTTTGGGTTTGTAGTGTTAAACACTTAAAATATGATTTTTCAGTTATATATATTTATGTACATAGATCTTTGTATTTAGTTGTGTGGCTCGTGAGCCTAACGAGCTGGCTTGAGCTTCCTAACGAGCCGAGTTGAGCCAAATGTTTAACTCGTTAGTATAACAAGCTGAGCCGAGCTGGCTCGTTATAGTAACGAGCCGTGCTAGCTCGATGTCCACCCTTAAATACAATAGATACTCAAACTTGCCATATACATTGTTGCTTAGCTGAAGATAACGTTCTAGATCGATGTCTGCGGAGGCCATTACCATTAGTTCCACTGAACTTTGGTGTTTTGATGTAACGGTTCTATCTTTCTCTTTTGATCTATGGATCCATAAGTAATAAAGTTAACGATGTTTTAAGATGGATATGGAATATTGTTATCACTAATGATGATGTTGTATGTACTGCGAGTAATTTCTTGGGCATACATATGGGTGACTTGATTTTGTCTTTAAAACCGGATGTGGCAAACCATTACATCACATGTTCATAGGTAAACTTATTGCATTGATTAACTATGATGTAGGTTGGAGGATCAAAAGTGTCCTTAACCATGGAGAGAAATAGTGAATTGAATCGATGTACATCCAAGGTCTCGGCCTACATATGCGGACCATTCTCTCACATTCTCCAAAACGTGAGCTAGTTCGCAACACACGAGAGCACTACACTCCACCAACTTGTAAATTGCATAGAAAATTGTATAAAAGTGCTGAAATGACAATTTCAGCTACGTTAATTAGTTTTGCATGGTTGTGTTCTGTGACAAAAATAAATCATGACCAAGGCACTATTTTAGCATAGATTTAACCATAACAAAAACAGCTGGATTTTTCGAACTCAAATGCAAACATGTCACAATAAGGAATTCAATTTTTTTAATTCAAAATGCAAACATGTTACACTTAGAAATAGTGCCCAATTTTCTCAGGCTCTAAATTTTTAGATTTGGGACTTGGTTGAGATCTTGCTGGAGATGAAAAGAATCACTACGCGGGACAAACTTTGGCTCTTTGCACATTGCAGGGATTTGTTTTATACGACATACAGATCTGGGAGAAGTTAGTTTTGAGTACAACATGAATTTACTTTACCTTGCCTTGCAGGGATTAATCCTAGATCAAACTCATCTTCTCACTAGTATAAAAGAACTCAAAGCCTACGGCACCCATAAATTATCACTGGCGGTTTCAGTTACCGCACGCCAATAAAAAAAACCAGGTAGGCCCGGCTTGGGAACTGCCAGTGGAAACCTATTTCCACTGGCGGTTATCTTAACACAACCACCACTGCCGGTTGGTGTAACACAACCACCAGTGAAAATCTAGTTTCCACTGGCGGTTCTGTTACATATTTCCAGTAGCGGTTGTGTTAAGATAATCGCCAGTGGAAATAGGTTTCCACTGGCGGTTTTTCAAGCCAACCGCTAGTGAACTATGTGTTATAAATACCCCTCTTCTTCCCCCCGACAGGAGCTGTATGCTCGCAGCCAACTTCCATTGGAGGCGATTTTGGAGGTCCAGATTTCACAAAATACAAGGGGGAGGTTTTGGTCTTTATTTTTTGGAAGAAGGTGGATAAGAAAGGTTGGTTTATGTTTATTTGTCAATTTTTGTTCATTCTTGCTCAATTTTAGCCACATTTTGGATCTAGGGTTTTACATGTGAGAGAGAAGAGTATAGCTAGGTTATTTTCTCTATTTCCTCAAATGAGGTTGCTTAAGATGGTTAGATTTTGTCTATTCCCTCTCCCTTTTCATGTTTAGTTCTCAAATCAGTTTATCCATGACACATATTTAGTTGCTTAATGAATGGTGAATGTGTTGTATGGAGAGGGAGGATGATAGTTTTGGTAATTAAGATTGTTTTTATTAATTGTTATGAAAGGTTGGTTTAATTATGTTTCAATTGCCAATTATTGTTCATTTTTGCTCAATTTTAACTACATTTTGAAACTAGGCTTTCACCATGTGTTAGAGATAGGTTTGGGTATTAAGAGTTTTTGTTTATTAGTTGCTAGGAAAGTTTGGCTTATGTTTCTTTTGCCAAATTTTATTCATTTTTCCTCCATTTTAGCCACATTTTGGATCTAGGGTTTCACCATGTGTTAGAGATAAAGTAGTTAGGTTGCCTAATCGATCCAACCGCCTATGACCTTTGTTGTATAAATACACCTTCATCCTTCCCGACAAAAACTGTGTAGCTCGCGCGCAGCCCAACTTTTATTGGAAGGCTAGATTTCACAAAATACAAGGGGGAGGTTTTGATCTTTATTTTTTGGAAGAAGGTCGCTAAGAAAGGTTGTTCATGTTTCTTTTGCCAATTTTCTTTATCCATGATATATTTAGTTGTTAGGAAATATTGGTATATGCTTCTCTTGCCAATTTGTGTGTCTTGTGTGTTTTATGACTTCTTTTACAGGTGATGATGGAGAGGATATCATGGATGTATAACTTATGAAGGCTAGATCCATCATACATATCTGAGGTCCATAAGTTTATTGTTATCACTACGAACCATGCTTGGAGAACAAAGACAAAGCACATATATTGTCCATGCATGGACTGCAAAAATGTTGTTGTATTTGATGACACGGAACAAATCATATCTCATCTGGTATGCCGAGGATTTGTGAAGGATTACATAATTTGGACAAAGCATGGAGAGGGTAGCTCTTCGCCTTATACAGCTGGAAACCCTGCGAACATCGATGACAGCTTTCAGTTCGTTCACGAGACACAACAACCTCTTCCACAGAGCGAACATGTAGTGCCAAATGTTACTGATCATGGTTACACTGGAGGAAATGAACGTGAAAGAACCCATGTTCTGCCAAATGTTATGGACGAGGAAGATGCAGAGTTGTTAGAGGCAATGTTGCGTCGTCATACAGATCCATCGATGTTTTTCATGAAAGGTATGGAGTCCCTGAAGAAGGCAGCAGAAGAGCCTTTGTACGACGAGTCTAAGGGTTGTACCAAAGAGTTCACAACGCTCTGGTCTGTGTTAAAGCTATTGATGTTAAAAGCTAGATATGGTCTGTCTGATGCTGGCTTCGATGCGTTCTTGAGTATTGTCGCAGACATGCTTCCAAAGGAGAACAAAGTGCCTGCTAACACGTACTATGCAAAGAAACTAATCAGTCCACTCACTATGGGCATGGAGAAGATCCACGGGTGTAGAAATCACTGTATCCTTCATTGAGGTGATGATTATAAAGACTTGGAGAGCTGCCCAAAGTGTGGTGCAAGTAGGTACAAGACGAATAAAGACTATCGAGAGGAAGAGTGTGTTGCATCTGTGTCTAAAGGGAAGAAGCGAAAGAAAGCCAAAAAGAAGACTTCAAAATCCACGAGCAAAGAAAAAGAAGAAGTAGACTATTATGCGCTCAAAAAGATTCCTGCTTTGGTGATGTGGTACCTCCCCATCGTTGATCGATTGAGGTGTTTGTTCGCTAACCCTGAGGATGCCAAACTTATGAGCTGGCATGCTTCTGATGAGCACAAAAACGATGGGAAGCTTTGACATCCAGCCGATGGGAAGCAGTGGCAAGATTTCAATGAGAACCACCGAGACTTTGTCGATGAACCAAGAAATGTTAGGTTATGTGAGCTCTACCAGATGTCATGGTCGACTCCTCCTATACGTTCTATACGACTCCTCCTATACGACTCCTCCTATATGTCATGGTCAACTCCTCCAAAAAAATCAAAGCTTCATTAACAACGTCATTTCCTACGACTCTCCATCTCTCTCTCTACGTCCTATACGACTCCTCCTATACGTTCTATATGACTCTCCATCTCTCCCTCTCTACGTCCTATACGACTCCTCCTCTCTCCCTCTCTATACGTTCTATACGACTCTCCATCTCTCTCTCTCTACGTCCTATACGACTCCTCCTCTCTCCCTCTCTATACGTTCTATACGACTCTCCATCTCTCTCTCTCTACGTCCTATACGACTCCTCCTCTCTACCTCTTTATACGTTCTATACGACTCTCCGTCTCTCTCTACATTCTATACGACTCTCCCTCTCTCTCTCTATACGTTCTATACGACTCTCCATCTCTCTCTCTACGTCCTATACGACTCTCCCTCTCTATATGTAACTCGATAATATCCGTATCACAATATTAGGGGTTAGGTTTAGGGTTAGGGCTTAGGGTTAGTGTTAGTGGTTAAGGGTTAGGGTATTTGTTAATATAAATTTAATTATTGCTTATGTTAATATGTGTTAATATGTATTTGTATATATATAGCTCAATGAGTTCTCCAATCAAGGACCAAGGATTAGGGCCCGACCACATGGACAAGAGTGTTGCTCAAGAACAATCCAGCAGTGAAGGATATGAAACGCCTAGCGACCCTTTTCCTACCACTAGCATAGATAGGGCCGCTGCGCGTGAGTTGCAACGTGACCCTACTTATGATCCACAAGACCATGAGGTAAATTACACATCCTTAATTTCGTGTGTGTACCTAATTAATTAGCTGATTTCACAATGTCTATTACACATGCATGATTTCTTGTGCATTTTATTACATGAATAGGAGGTCTTGTCTCAATTTCGTGTGATGCTCGAAAAAGCTGCAGCACGATACTAAGACGCACCGGAACCGACTCAAGACGCACCGGAACCGACCAAGGCGCACCGGAACCGACCCAAGGCGCACCGGAACCGATCCAAGGCGCACTGGAATCGACCGAGACAACCACCGAGAGGTCAAGGAAAAGGAAGCAGAGCGATCAGAACAGAGGTGACAGAGGGCTAAACAAGTTTCCTGACAAGACATATAAAATCGCAGACGTGAGCCCGAATGGTCAGCCCCTAGCTCCAGAAGAGGCACTGCCTAAGTTCCGGAATGCACTTGGGTTCTTAGTTAGAGATAATCTTGACATCATAATCCGACAGTGGAGAGATGTATCAGATGATGTCAAGAATCAAATGTGGAATAATCTAATAACGAGGTTCGTTTTGCCTAGGGGTTAAGAAGAACTAGTGAAAAAATACACGATGAAGCAGTTTGCAATCAATTTCCGAAACTGGAGGTCTGAGATGAATACAAAGTTTGCAAAGAAAGACCTACACCCGACGAAAAAATATAAAATCTCAGCAGGTCAGTGGGCAATATTTCTAGAGCAGAGGAGCAGCCCTGATTTCATATCGCTAAGTGAGGCAAATTCGGAACTATCTAAGAAGAACAAATACCGCCACCACCTTGGCACAGGTGGTTACAAGCGTCAGGTTCCTAAATGGAGACAAGAAGACGCCAAGAAGAAGGCTGCAGGGTTGCCAACGCTGTTCGAGCAACTTGGTGAAAGGACAGCTAATTGGATCCGTGCTAGAAAACCAAGGGAAACTGAGTCTGGTGTATCTTTTGATGATCCCACTATCGAAGAAGCAGCAAAAAACATATATGCAATTGCAGCTAAGCAGAGCCAATGAACATTTAAGCCGTAAAGGGAGAGAGACATTCTAACGACTGGTCTCGGTAAGCCTGAGCATCCTGGTCGTGTACGAGGAATCTCATCTAAGGAAGGATGGAAGGAAGGATTCGGACCACAATGGGAAGGTCTGTACAAGAAACGTGATCGATACAAGGAAGAGATGGCGAATTATTTTAAGGAGGAGGCCAAGAAAGAGTTCAAAGGCCTAATGTCTGAAATGCTATCGAATCCTCCTCCAGAATTGATGCAGCAATTGGCGATGGCAAGTGCGATGTCTGTTCAACAGACGACCACTCCACAGATGCAAATAATTCCAGCAGCTCAAACGCCGGCTTCCACTGAGGGTACGACCATCCCAAGCTCTGTCGCGTCAACGGGAAATAAGGTCCACTATCCAGTTGATGACATCACAAGGCCTGTGGCATGCACACTAGTTATAAGATATGGTATTAACAATCAGCGTACAAAGAAAGTAGCCACAGGCCTTGCGATCCCAGGACGCAAGTTCCATGAAAACGACATTCCAGAAGAATATTGCAGGGTATAAGTGACAACAGTCGTCCAAGGATACGAGGGCGACATGCTAGACATCCCTGGGCCCGAAGGTATCGAGACACTTGGACAAGCTATCAAGAATTTTATCCTTTGGCCTCGAAGGGATGTCGAATTGGTTGATCCACCATGACAGCCGTCGTCGCGGGCCCAACTGTCTCCGCCTTCTCAAATTGTTGTTCCTATTGTACATCCATCATCACCTCCTCAAACTTCACATGCTGCTCCTCATCCTCTTTCTGACCCTCCTTCTCCTCATCCTCATGGTGGCCCACCGTCTCCGCCACATACATCGCCCTTCAGGGATCCACCTTCTCCACAGCCATCTCCACGACCATCAAAGAAATCTAAAGTTTCTATACCAAAATTAGTGTCCCCGTTCGAGAAGAAAAAGAAGAGTAAATCCACTGCTGGCACAGCTCGTTTTTTGAAAGGGATTGGACGGAGCCTCACGTCAGACATTGTTGATTTGGCCGATCTCGAGGAGTCCGTAAAAAAGGTTGAGGCAATGGCCGCAAAGATAAAGAAGCCAACTAAGGCAGATTATAAAAACATGCCTAAAAAATATGTGCCGGGCAGACCACTACTCACTTTTGAGAAACTAAGGAAAGTCCCGGCTAATATAAAAAGGTTGCATGATTGGTACATGCGGGCATCTTCAGTTGGCATCGACACCATCAGTGTTAATATACCATCCCATGCTTTTATTGGTTCAAATCAAAAAGCCGATGTTGCATTCGAGGACATGTGGTTAATGATGAACCTTCAGAGACTCGACGTGCAACTTGTAACCATATTTGCATTTTGTAAGTGTCACTCATACTCCACATATATGTGTTATTATTAGTGAGTTGTATAAATTTTCAATATCTGACATGCACGTGTGCGTTGCAGAATGCAACATGATCAGCAGGAGATCCTTTATGGTACCAATCCCAATGCTAGTGCCAGTAAAAGGGTTGGGTATCTCAACCCAATAAAGATATGCGAGGATAACCACACTTTTAGAATCAGAAAAGGCAACGAAGCATTACAGGGGCTAACGTACGAAGAAATTGAGGTGCGTATCCAGGATCTGAAGAAGGATTTTGAAGTAAGATACGCCACCTACATAGGACACACAATGCTTCAATTTCAAGACAGGGAATCCATAGTGGCCCCGTACAACTTTAAGTAAGTGTGATTTTGCATAAATAAAATTAATAATTTCAATACACATGTATCACAAGTTTGATTCGTACAGGGACCACTGGATATGCTTCTTCATTTATCCTAAGGTTGGAAAGGTGCTGGTGCTCGACTCCTTACACACCGAGCCTTCGGCCTATTCAAAATTCCTCGGCATCTTAGAGCTGTAAGCCTTTTCTATGCATGCATACTTATATCGATGAGAATTGTAGAATAACATGGTGATTCTATTTGAGATCACAGGGCATTTAGGTTTTATAAGGTACGAGGTGGAAAGTACGACACGTCCAAAAAAGGCGTGCCACTAGACATCCATTATAACTGGCCGGTAAGTATGTGAATTTATGAATACATATCATACATGTACGTACATAGGACAATGTTGCAACTAAATAACCAATCTCCTGTTATGTAGTGCCACAAGCAACCACCCGGATCGGTCCTATGTGGGTTCTACGTGTGCGAGTTCATGAGAATGAACGGACGATACATCACGAACCCTGGCAAGGTATTATTAGTAATAGTCACGTATGTATTTATGTCATTAAAGATGCAAATGTGTTATTATTGAGTATAAATAGATGATGTTTATAAACTTCCTTTACAGCAATTTCAACAAGGAAGCCCGGAAAACTTAACTGAAGGTGCATTGTATGGCATAATTGAGGACCTGTGCACATTCATATTGAAAGAGGTCATTCCCGCAGAAGGGAAACATCACGATACTTCCGGAACATTAGCTTTGCCAGAGTTTAGAATACTAACAGAAATTAGTAGACTATCTATTAGCCGAGATAGTTATTAGAGCTTTCGTGAAAATTTTGATGTATATAATGTGTGATGCATACATGGTTGTAAACAAGACTTTGATGTATATAAATGTGTGATAGAATTTAATTCCATGTTGCTTTTAATATCAATACTACATGTTTATCAATATCAATATATATATATATGTTTGTGTGTGTAAATATATATAAATTTCAGTACGAAAATTTAAAAAAAGGCGGGAAACCTTTCCACTGGCGGCTAAATAAAACAAACCGCCAGTGGAAATGCTATTTTCACTGACGGTTTCTTAAGAAAACCGCCAGTGGAAATGCTATTTTCACTGGCGGTTCTTGAATAACCGCTAGTGGAAATGACGATTTCCACTGGCCCCTAGCACTGGCGGCACTGAAAAACGTCAGTGCAAACGTCTCTAGAACCGCCACTATAGAGGCTCTGTGTACTAGTGTCTGTTACAGAGGATACAAACAAGGAACTGCTTTGCTAGCTTCTTCCAAACAATTCTGCATGCTATGCCAATCATTCTGTCTCTAATAACAATGACAAGAATCTCAAGTAGCAGTTCAATCAATCTGTGCATGCTATGGAGTATGAACAAGAATCAATTTTGATGGAAAGTTAGTCGGCGGTGAGAGTGAGACATTCGAGCACCCTGGCCCTGTCAGGCTGGCAATTTGTCCAGGTCAGCTACGTTGTTAGATTATAGTATACGTGTGCATGCATGGCCAGGTCAGGTGCCGAGGTGTTGCTGCAGCTTGCTCAGATCAGACGCCGTTGGATCTCGGGCTGGCGCCGCCCTGTTGCGTGTCGACGTTGACGTACTTGCCCCAGAACCAGTGGCGGCTCCAGACGAGGTTCATCTCCTCGATGGGCACCCCCTTGGTCTCCGGCAGGAAGAGCGCGATGAAGGTGGTCATGATGAACATCCACCCGGCGAAGAAGTAGAAGAGCCCGAACTTGAGCGAGCACAGCATGCTGAGGAAGGCCTGGCCGATGATGAAGGTGAGCAGCATGTTGACGCACACGGCGATGCTCTGCCCCGCCGACCGGACCTCCAGCGCGAACACCTCCGAGGGGACGAGCCAGCCCAGCGGCCCCCACGACCACGCGAACCCGGCGACGTAGAGGCAGATGAAAAACACCAGCAGCCAGGCGTTGGAGCGGGACATCGTGCCCACGCCGGCGGTGCCGAACTGGAGCGCGATCAGCGTGCCCACCACGATCTGGGAGACGAACATCTGCGTGCCGCCCTGCAGGAACAGCGCGCGCCGGCCCAGGCGGTCCACGCACACGATGGACACCACGGTAGCGAACATGTTGACCAGCCCAGTGATGACGGCCGCCATCAGCGACGCGTCGTCGCCGAAGCCGATGGTCAGGAACAGCACCGGCGCGTAGAACATGATCACGTTGATGCCCGTCAGCTGCTGGAAGAAGGGGATCAGCGCTGCCACCGTCAGCTGCGGCCGGTACTTGCGCTCCAGGATGTTGCGCCACGGGTGCTCGATGGCGCTCGCCTCCTCGCTCGCCGCCACCATGTCGTCGTACTCGTCCTGCACGTCGTCCGTGCCGCGGATCTTCACCAGCACCGCCTTGGCGTCGTCGTTGAACCCGCGGGCGATCAGGGAGTTGGGCGTGTCGGGGAGCACCAGCGCGCCCAGGGTGATGATGAGCGCCGGCACGCCCGCGAGCCCCAGCCCGATGCGCCAGCCCCACCCGCCCTCGATGCCCGCCGTCCAGAAGTTGATCAGGTTCGCCGCCAGGATGCCGATGGTGGTCATCAGCTGGAACCCGATGTTGAGCATGCCGCGCAGCTTCGCCGGCGCCATCTCCGACAGGTACAGCGGCACCGACTGGTTGGCGAAGCCGACGCCCACGCCCAGCAGGATGCGGCCCAAGATGAGCATCATCACGTCGGTGGCGGCGCCGTTCAGCGCCGACCCGGCCAGGAAGGTCACCCCGCCGCAGAACATGGACCACTTGCGCCCGAACGCCCGCGTCACGGACGCCGCCACGAACGACGTCGCCAGCGCCGCCAGGTACAGCGACGACGTGAACAGCGTCAGCAGCTGGCTGTCGAACTTGCAGTACTGGTTCGTGTCCTTGTTCGCCTCCGCCTTGGCGTACACGGAGGGGAAGAACTCCTTGAGGAACGACGCCATGGACGTGACACCGCCGGAGATACCGATGTCGTACCCGAAGATGAGGCCGCCCGATGACGCCACCAGGCATGTGAAGAACACGAACGGCGTCATGCGGCCGGGGTACGTCTTGCCCCCGGCCGCGTTCACCACCACGCCGCCTGCCATTGCCGCGGGCGCGGGCGGACAGCTGGGGCAATGGCAACGCGAGAAACAACACGAGACGACGAGGAACGGAAGGAGGTCGAGGTGGCCTGCAGGTCCCTGGTGGGGGAGACGCGCGGCGAGTTCTTTATATGGAGGAGGCGGACGCAGGGGCGGCCATCCACGTCCAATGCCGGCACTAACGGATGAGACGCAGCTGCGATTTCTGATCACTCCTTGGACTGCCTCGTAAACCGCTAAAATTAGCGCGTTTCCGTCCGTTTTCTGCCTTTTTCAGTTGTGTTTGCTGTAATTAGACGTCGCGTTTATCCATGCATGTGCCGGTCTTAGCCTTTTCAATCCATTTTTCGTCTCCACTATTTCTTCTCGGTCATGCAAAAGATGATTCTTGTTGACCTTTACCACCTGAACAAACGTAAGTGTCGTTCCTTCTATCCGTACTTATGTAAGAACAAACACCTTATATACTGAGATAACAAACGCCTTATATATTGAGATAGAGAGAGTACAATACATTCTAAGAATTTCAAGATAAATTTAAAAAGACTAAAATGACTTATGTACCTGCAGTCAGGGCTTAGAAAAAATTCGAGGCTCACGAGCCGGATCGAGCTTGCTAAGTCTCGGCTCGGCTCGAAGAGACTCGTGAGCCCGAACGAGTCTGAGCCTACTTTAATGGCTCACTCAAACATCGAGCCGAGCCTTATAATATGGTGCTATGTTGTTACACTATTACATGATATGTTATTGATTTCTTTTCTTATTTTTATGGACCCAATACTACATATACTTTAAAATATATGTTGCTGGATTTTTGTATATATTATTTATTTATATATAATAAAAATATACAATTTATACTCTAAATGAGACTTAATATGGCGGTTTGCGAGTTTGGTCGAGCCTGTCTGGTAGGACGCAGCCATATTGGACCAAGTCCCTAACAAGGAGTTGAATCTCCTCTAGCTGCTCCATAACAGACCTTCCCTCAACCATTTTATAGTTAAGGTAGTTTTCCGTTGTGAATGACTCATTGCCATTGTCAACTTCAGAGAACTCGTTCTCAAGTTCAGTCCATAGACCCTTAGCGGAGGTAAAACCAGAGTACACGTCAAATAAGCGGTTCGACAAGACGTTCAGCAGACGAGACAAGCATGCCTCATCGGCTTCGTCCCACTTGGCTTTCTCCGCTAGTGCGGCGGCCTTCGCTGCATCATCAGAATCATCTGATGCAGCCTGGGGAACAACCGACGTCACTACCCAAAATAATTTTAGGTCAGTGAGCCACATGCGAGTCTTAATCTGCCAGCGCTTAAAGCTTGCGCCGTCGAACGCTTCAGGCTTAATGACATCAAAACTGGAGGCCATTATACGAATTGGTTTTCTGGATTGTTGTAAATTTATAGAAATAAGTGACATGCTTCCTTCATATTTAAATAAATTAAATATTCTAATTCCGAATAAAACAATCATATAACTCAGATAAATACCATATGAAATTATAGCAGCAATGAACAGTAGCAATTCTAAGACATGTAAACATGTAAAATAGCTACACAGGTCCATTTCATAATTAAACATGGCTTGCAGATGAAGAAGGCAGATTAAACAAATAAACATAATTGTTTATCTTAAACTATTGCTCTCAAAATAGCGGGTTGCTGTAATAAACAGCCCTCCAACGCTAAAAGGTGATCAGAGATCCTCGACTAACGTGACAGTCGTATCTTACCAAATAAGGGTTTTAGATCAGATGTAATAAGCCTAATAATCAAATATAAATACTGATAGAAAGGAGCTGTGTACTAAATAAATTAACAGAATTTAACACAGGTAAACAGCCTCAACAAAGAGAGATTTAATTAGGCACAAATAATATCAATGATGAAAATGATAATACACTAAAACCCAGACTGTCACGTTGTCTCACTACACCGCTATCATCATCGAGCACACAAATCTGCCCACAACAGTGCAATCACACCCAAGTATTTAATACTAGCAGATTGCACAAAATTAAACAGTAAATAAAATGAGGCAACGAATAACTCACAGCACGTAGATTCTCTACGTGGGAAGACCAGCTCAGCGAACACAAGGTTCTGTCCCAGAAAACCAATTCCGCCGCCCACGTCCGGGCCTGCACGGCGGGAGGTTGACGGAGATACTAGAGCCGCTGCCGGAACCGAGGGAGACGTCCACGGCACCAGCCCGAGAAGATGAACACCGCGCAGCAGGGAGCCCAAACACCAGGCCACGGTGGACAACAATCAGAACATACAGAGCACCTCACAGGTGCACTGGTGAGACAACGGAGCGCAGGAGAACCTCGCTGCGCACAAGCAGGGCCACCTCCACCTTCTTCTACCAGCAGGATTAACTCCAGAACACCAAGAATCGAAGGAATCGATCCAAACCGTGACTGGAACCGAGAGGAAGAATAGGAACAGAGAGTTGGGATTTCTTCGCGAGCTCCAGCGCAGGGAGAAAGACTCCATATATCAAGAGCCGAACTGGAGGAGGTTGGGCAACGAGCGGCGTTAATTTCGGCCAGAGCCAAACTGCTCTCCTGAGCGCCGCCACCCGCACGGCCTCCTCTCCTTCTCTCACGGCATGGCATTTCCGTGCCCTAGGAAACGTGCTAGCTGGTGGGCTAGCTCGGCCAAAAAGCCTGGTAGCGGCCCACCCGGCTGGCGTCCCTTTCCTTTTTTTAATAAAGTGAAAATCTCTTAAATGGACAGCAATCCCCACCATTTTCACTCTTATTTTCTGATCAATGTCATTGAGCTCCCGTACTGTTTATATACTACTTTTCGGCAGAGGTACTTGTTAGGTTTGAACCAAAGCCTATCCCAGTGTACTCCAACCCTGCACGAGTAAGCGGAGGACTACGCCTTGATCCACAAACCCTAGTGTGAGAATCTTTGCACAAAAGGAACATAGTACTAGGCAGATTATCTGCTTCTCTTACGGGGCAGGGCGATACGGTCATGCCCTTTAATATCTATTCATGAGCTCACTAGAGAGAAAACCCCATTCTCTCCTGGACTGTGACCCTATAGTCAGCTCATATAGGTGAAATCGTTAAGGAAATTCTGTAGGACAATTTCCCTGCTTATAGCATTGACTTCATTAAGAGCATATCGCTCAACCTGCCATACAGTCAGAGCACAGCAGCTCATGAGACTCTTTATCTTTTGTGCTCTTGGTTCCATAGTGCTTCGTTTCCTGGAGCCTGGATCTCGGGATCTCCGGTCACACAGGACAGTTATCCGCAGTTGAAACTGCTAACAGGGTACGAGTCCCATTCCAATGCACGCTGCTTGGATTGGCTTTTGAGCCAGTCCTTTGGTGAAAGGATCAGCAAGGTTCCTTTCAGACTTGATGTAATCTACGGTTATTACACCAGTCTCTCTAGCATGCCGACATGAATCAAGTCGTCTTCTGATATGCCTCGAGGATTTTTGGTTGTCCTTTCTACTGTTCACTTTCAGCAACACAGAAGTGTTGTCACAGTTGTTGGGGCCATGCTTCGTTGCGCCGAAGGTCTTACACGAAGAAGCAGCTTCGGCTGAAATCGTCCCCAGGAGATGGCCGAAGGTTCCTTTTTATGGAGCTTCGGCGTTACAAACCGACATAAAGATAGAATGACCTTTTTATCCATAGAGGTCTAAGTTAATGTTGTAAACTTTTGTAAAGGGCATAATTGTAATTCGTCACAGGCTGCGTCCTGTGTCTATAAATAGATGAACAGTACCCCTGTACTGTTCACGCGAACCTGTCATTTGCCTTCGCATCACACTTGTATTTTTGCCTTCTTCAGGACCGAAGGTACATTTGTAATTTAAAGTCATTTACATTTATAATAATAAAAATGGAGATAATTCTATGATAATATTTAAGTGTTTACTTCATATCTCATGATTTATATGAATACTTCGTCCCTCGTTGTTATGCTTACGAAGGTATGTCCTTCGTAACCTTCGTCCGAGATGCTTTATATCCCGAAGGGATATATTGTTATGGAGGACGAAGGACTTTAATGCTTAACATTTTTCTGTGTTGCCTTGTTCTTAATTCTTAGCATTTGAGAACAAGTCCCCAACATTGGCGCCCACCTCCGGTGAACTCACTTCCACTTTTCTGAGCTGATGGCTTCGTTCAACAATCAAGCTGGAGTTGCTTCGGCTTCGAAGCTGGTGCTCCCGATAACAGGCGGTTCTTGCTCAGAACCGGCTAACAAGAAGCAGAAGAAGGAGGCTCAGAGAAGGGTGCAGCATGTTGGAGTGCAGGGACCCTTCATCAAGTCCAAGTGGTCCCACATTCCAATTACTTTCTCTCAGGAAGACCTTCAGCTTAAGGATTATCCTCACAATGATGCCATGGTTATCTCTTGTGTAATCAAAGGATTTCTAGTCCACAATGTCCTAGTTGACACAGGCAGTGCAGCTGACATTATATTTGCTAAAGCCTTCAGACAAATGCAAGAGCCCAAAGACAAGATTCATGATGCCACGCACCCTCTTTGTGGCTTCGGAGGGCGGCAGATTGTAGCACTTGGGAAGATTACCATGCCGGTAACCTTCGGATTTGTTAACAACACAAGGACTGAGCAAATTGTGTTTGATATTGTTGACATGGAGTATCCTTACAATGCTATCATTGGCCGTGGTACTCTTAATGCCTTCGAAGCAATTCTCCATCCAGCTTATCTCTGCATGAAGATACCTTCGGACCAAGGGCCTATTGCTATTCATGGAAGCCAGGAAGCTGCTAGAAGGGCCGAAGGAAGCTGGACCGACTCCAAAGCAATCCATAATATAGATGGAACTGAAGCTTGTGAACAGTACAAATTCAGAAGGGAGAAGGCAGCTTCAGCAGATCAGCCGAAGCCCATGCTATTGTGTGAGGACATAGCAGAGCAGAAGGTGCTGTTAGGCTCGCAATTATCCGAAGACCAGGAGAAAACCTTGATAAGGTTTTTATTCAACAACAAAGATGTTTTTGCATGGTCAGCCAATGATCTCTGTGGAGTAAATCGGGATGTTATTGAACATTCGCTCAATGTTGACCCATCCTTCAGACCCCGAAAGCAGAGGCTTCGGAAAATGTCTGATGACAAGGCCGAAGGGGCTCGCAATGAAGTCAAAAGACTCCTCAGTGCAGGAGTTATCAGAGAAGTGAAGTATCCAGAGTGGCTAGCTAACACTGTTATGGTGAAGAAGGCCAATGGCAAGTGGAGAATGTGTATCGATTTCACAGATCTCAACAAGGCTTGTCCGAAGGACGAATTCCCGCTGCCAAGGATAGACTCTCTAGTCGATGCAGCAGCTTCTTCAGAGCTCATGAGTCTTCTGGACTGTTATTCAGGATATCATCAAATCTGGATGAAAAAGGAAGATGAGCCGAAGACTAGCTTCATAACTCCAAGTGGTACATATTGCTATCTTCGGATGCCTGAGGGGCTCAAAAATGCTGGAGGAAGTTTCAGCAGAATGACTGCGAAGGTTCTCCAGTCTCAAATAGGCAGAAATGTGTTGACCTATGTTGATGACATTATCGTAAAAAGCACGAAGCAGGAAAATCATATTGCTGATCTGCAGGAGACCTTCGCCAGCTTCAGACAAGCTGGTCTGAAGCTGAATCCAGAAAAATGTGTCTTCGGAGTAAAGAAGGGTAAATTTCTTGGATGCTTGGTTTCAACAAAGGGAATCGAAGCTAATCCAAATAAAATCGAAGCTATACTTCGAATGGAGCCACCAACTACAAGAAAGGGGGCCCAAAGATTGACAGGAAGGCTGGCATCTCTCAACAGATTTATATCCAGATCAGCAGAAAGAAACTTACCATTTTTCGAGGTGCTGAAGTCAGCCGAAGTCTTTCAATGGGGCCCAAGTCAACAAAGAGCCTTCGAAGAGCTGAAGCAATACTTGATAGATCTCACAACATTAACTCCACCAACGCCAGGGGCTTCTCTGTTGTTATATGTGGCAGCTTCGCACTCAGCAGTGAGTGCGGCACTTGTCCAGGAGAAGCTTGATGGCCAACTCAAGAAGCAAGTTCCAGTGTATTTTGTATCTGAGGTCCTTAGTGTCTCAAAGAAAAATTATACAGAGTTGGAGAAGATATTATATGCTGTTTTAATGGCATCAAGGAAGCTTCGGCATTATTTCCAGGCATACAATATTATTGTTCCTTCTTCACAGCCGTTGAAGGATATAATGAGAAATAGAGAAGCTACTGGACGGATTGGGAAATGGGCTGCAGAGCTCAACGAATTTTACATTGATTATGTGCATAGATCCTCGATCCAGTCTCAAGCATTGGCAGATTTCATTGCCGATTGGACGCCAGGGGCTCAGGATGAAGAAGCAAATAAAGATGCCGAAGTATGGACAGTGTTTTGTGATGGCTCTTGGGGAACCTTCGGAGCAGGTGCAGCTGCTGTGTTGGTTTCACCATCCAAGGTCAAAACTTGTTATGCAGCAAGACTTGATTTCAGATGTACAAATAATATTACTGAGTACGAAGCCCTGCTTCTGGGCCTTCAGAAATTAAAAGCAATGGGAATCAGAAGGGCAATTCTCAAAACTGATTCCCAGGTGGTTTCGGGTCATATTGACAAAAGTTGCAAGGCTAAAGATCCGAAGCTTGAAAAATATCTAGATACGGTCCGAAGGATTGAAGCCTCCTTCGAAGGATTCTCTGTCAAGAATATCCCTCGAGGACAAAATGAGCATGCTGATTTGCTAGCCAAGTCTGCAGCACAGGGGCTGCCGTTACCTTCGGATGTGTTCTTCGAAACAATAAAGGCACCCTCAGTGGAGCTCCTTGAAAGAGCAGTTCTCAACATATCTCCTGTTTACAGCGAAGATTGGAGAACTGAAATAATTTCTTATCTTCAGGGTAAGTTCCTTTCGGATGACGAAGCTTACAATAAAAGAATAGAGGCAAGAGCTCGTCCGTATGTCATGATAGAAGGGGAATTATACAAACATGGAGTTTGCGCTCCGCTGCTCAAGTGCTTATCTAGAGCCGAAGGTATAGAGTTGATGAAAGAGATACGTGCAGGCCTGTGTGGATCCCACATCGGATCCAGGCCGTTACTTGGAAAAGTGTTCCGCCAAGGATTTTATTGGCCGAAGGCAGCTTCGGATGCAGCGGAGTTAGTTCAAAAGTGCGAAGGTTGTCAAAAATGTGCAAGAGATCAAAAGCAACCTTCGTCTTTGACACAGCTGATACAACCCATCTGGCCATTGCAAAGGTGGGGCCTTGACTTGTTGGGTCCATTACCACCGGCCCAAGGGAATCTAAAATATGTTATAGTAGCTGTGGAGTATTTTTCCAAATGGATTGAGGCGAAGCCATTGGCCACAATAACTTCGGCCACTGTCCAAAAGTTTTTCTGGCAGAACATTGTCTGTCGCTTCGGAGTACCGAAGGCCATCACTGTGGATAATGGAACACAGTTCGACTCCGAAGCTTTCAGAAATTTCTGTGATCAAATTGGAACGAAGATCCATTTTGCATCAGTTAGGCATCCGGAGTCGAATGGGCTTGTTGAAAGGGCCAACGACATTATAATGACAGGAATAATGAAGTTAATCTTCAATCAGCCCAGGGGAAAGTGGCCAGACCAGTTAACCAAAGTGGTGTGGGACCACAATACAACAGCATCAAGGTCTACAGGCTTTACCCCATTCAAGTTATTATTCGGTGACGAAGCAATAACTCCGGAAGAAGCCAAAGCTGGATCAATAAGAGTAATAGCTTCGGCAGAATCAGATCCCGAAGATGCTTGCCTTGTGGAAAAAGATGCTTTAGAAGGGATCAGGCTTCAGGCCGTGGAGAATATCAATAAATACCAGGCTGAAACAGTTAAATGGCGAGATAGAAAGGTCCGGCTAAAAAATATTGAGCCGGGACACTTGGTGCTTCGGAGAGTGGCTAACCCAGATACAGTGGGCAAGCTACAGTTGAAATGGGAAGGACCATTCTTAGTAGTATCTTCGGCAAGGCCTGGATCGTACATGTTGAAGGACATGGATGGCAAAGAAATTCCAAGATCTTGGAATGCGGATGAGCTTCGGCGATACTATGTATAATTTGATGTAATTTTTATGTTTTTTTCTTTTCTTTTTCATGGCACCCTTTTCCTTTCTAAAGGGGGAGAAAGGTTTTTAATGGGGCCATCATGTGTAATTTCCTTTTTTAGTCCTATAAGAGCAAAATCCCCCAAAAAATGTAAATGTAACAGCTGAGAACGCACCATCGAGTGCCGAAACTAAAAAAAAGAGAAGAAGCTCCAAAGACGTCCCTAAGGGGATGCAGAGCTCACAGCGAAAAGTCAACGCTGGTTCCGCCGAAAGTAAAAGGCGAAGAAGCTCCAAAGACGTTCCTAAGGGAATGCAGAGCTTATACCGCCTAAGTAAAAGGCGAAGAAACTCCAAAGACGTTCCTAAGGGAATGCAGAGTTTATACCGTCTAAGTAAAAGACGAAGAAGCTCCAAAGTCGTTCCTAAGGGAATGCAGAGCTGATGTGTGGTTGATTCTAAGGAAATAATGGCTGAGTATGGCTTCGGTTATATGTTTCGGACATTCATTCGCACAACACATTACATCATAGCATTTGCATTCATAAGCATTCATTCATAGCATCTGTGTCCCTAAGTGGTTGCTTCGGCAAAAAGAAGAAGTATTCTTTTATGTTTTGTTATGTACGAAAAAGAAAAGCTTCAACAAAAAGAAGAAGTATTCTTTTATGTTTTGTTATGTACGAAAAAGAAAAGCTTCGGCAAAAAGAAGAAGTGGTCTTTTATGCTTCGTTGTGTACGAAAAGAAGGGAAGGTGTTTTTTTCGCCTTCGGCTCAAAATACTGATTTCGTCCACATCAAAGCGTCTCAATAAAGGGGTAAGAATATATTACAAGGTATGTACAAAGTTCCTTGAGAACGGTTTAATTGTATTTACAAAAAGTTGTTACAAATTTTCCTGAGTTTTTCCTAGCCTACTCCTACTAATCTTCTTCAGGCTTCCGCTTCGGCGGCATATGCTTTAATCACCTTCAGCTTCGTCATCCTACATGAATCCAGGTATCCAGAGTAAAAAATCAAGTGTGAAGGAGAAGGTAAGTACAAAGTATGATTTCTTACTGGTTCAAGATGACTTCGAGCTTCGTCTCCAGCCTTCTCCCGCCCGCCTTTTGTCCATATCATTTTTATAAATCTATTTGATATGCTTCGGGCGAGGTCAGGTATATCGTCCAGGATTGATGGAGACAGGGTGAAGTTGGGCCTGTTGACAATCTTTCCATGTTCGCAGCCAGCCTTCAGGAATGCTGCAGCGGTACCCCGAGAAGCTACCCAGGCACAGAAGTCACCGTGCCCGGCTATAACTTCGTCAAGTTCTTCGATTTCAGCTTCGATATGATCGAAGGCTTTTGGTAAATTTTCATCCGAAGGGGTAAACTTCCCGCTGCTGGCTCCAACTGAGTGAAAGATCTTCTTTAATTGTTGGATACAATTGTTGCTAAAATTCAAACATTTACCCTGAAGGTTTGTTAGTGATTTCTTCAAATTTGAGTTGGCTTGGACTTCGGCTTCAAGTTTAGAATTAAGCTCTAGCTTTTCTTGTTCAAACTGTTTTGATTGACCGACAAGCTTCGAATTCAATTCTGATATTTTAGCTTCGGTCTCTGCCAGCAAGCCTTCGGTTGATTGAAGCTCGAAGTCTTTCTTTTCAATGATGGCTGATTGTTCTTTTATCTTGCTCTCCAAATTTCCAATAATAGCTTCGTGTTTTTTGTCCTCTAAATCCTGCTGCATCTTCAGAGCTTTGCTCAGTAGCATGCTCTGCACAAAAACAACTTTCGTTAGGAACATTTTCATTATTGAAAGCAATAAAGACTAGAGAAAAGGTTGTTTACCTTGAAATTGGAATAAAATAAGCTGCCGACGATATGTTGTCGTCGGTAGCGGCTGATGTCTGTTTCTAGCTTCGGAAAACCGATACTCTTTGATAGAGTACCGATGACCTTAGCTCCGGTTTGGTCTCGAATGCAGCCTAATTTTTCATCGTCCACACCTCCGAATAGAAGAGCTCCTGGCCTGTATCCGCAAGATTTGGCATAGTCTTTAAGCTCTTCTATTTCGTCCTTCGAAAGTTTTTGCCCAATTAAATCTTGAAATGTGTAGGCTTCGTCGTCCGAAGCCTCTTTGGCTATTTCTTTCCCCTTCTCAGGCGCTGCGGCCATGGCTTTTTCAGCAGCAGCGGCAGCTTCTTCTGCAGCCATGTCTTCCAAAATTTTGTCAATATTCTCAATGGTAGTCTCTAAGTTCACATCTTCGGCTGTAGCGGCTTCGGTAGCCGCGACCTCCGAAGGTGCGACTTCGACGTTTGTTGTGTCTTCAGCAGCTGCTGTTTTCTGAATTGATGCTCTCGGTGGCGTCTTGTCAATAACTTCTGTTACGGCAATAATTCTTTGCCTTTTTGCTTTGCTTATCTTCGATTTTTCCGGCTCCGCCACCTTTTGAAAAAGCTTCGTCAGTCGAGGCCCTAATGGACTTAGCTTCGTGGGCATGGGTTCAGTCATTACCTTTAGAATTTCCTCCACATCGCTAGTAGAAGGTGGTGTGGGGGACCCCTCTTCTTCGGATAGTTTTCGCTTTGGAGTTGATATTTTTCTCTTGGCAATCTTCTTCTCTTTTGGGGGTTTTTCTTCATCCTTTTTTAAAGCTTCGGTCGCTCTTTTTCTTTTCTGGCCTTCAGCACCCTTGCTTAACTGCCCATAGTCAGGGTACTCGAAGCCCAGGGCATCAAGCACTCGGTTCAGCCTTCGCTTCGGACGGGTGCCGAAGGCTGCTGTCATCAGTTGATCTTCTTTTTTCGAATAATTTCCAAGAATTTCATTACACATCACCTCAACTGTGTCCAGCCACTCTTGGCAGGGCTTCTTAAAGTATTTCTTGAATTTGAAGTGGTAGGGAAGCCGGACAAGTTCCCCCTCCTTCTTCTCCCCCTTTAACTTTGGCATTTCCCATTCTTTCAGAGTAGGGAAGACTCTGAATGCCAAGAATTCTTGAACCAGACCCTGGTACCAATATGCTCTGCAATAATTCTGAATTCATCTATTGCCTGTTGAGTTTGACCCTCTGGTGTCATGTTGCAGTGGGGTCGCGTTTCTCCGAAGATCAGCTCGAGTGGACTTTGCACAAGCTTCTCCTTGTCCTCATCAACCTTGACATAGAACCATTCTGATTTCCAGCCGGCTGGCCATTTGCTTCGGTAGCTGATTACAGGAAACTTTGCGGTTTTCTGGTAGGCAAAATTGTAGCAACCGAAGTTTTCATGAAGCCCATCTTTTCTGGCCTTTGTTTGATAATGCAACTCATGAACTCGATAGAAACTGTCGGCAAATGGCTCCACTGCTTGGCTTCGGAGCGCCCAAATATAAACGCTAAGCCTAACGATAGCGTTAGGAGTTAACTGGTGAAAGTAGATACCAAACCTCTTCAATATCTCTGCAACAATCTCGTGAACAGGGAATCTTAGCCCAGCCTATAAAAAGCTCTTGAAGATGACAATCTCGTCCTTCTCTGGCTTCGGGGTGGTTTCTTCTCCCCCGAAGCGAAGTAGCTTCTTCTGATCTTCACTGAAAAAACCTGCTTTCACCATCTTGGCGAGATCAACCCTTGAAACAGTCGATTTTCCGAAGTCTAGGTGGCTGGGTTTGCTGGGCATGGCAATGCGGTAGTCATCTTCGGAGTCGGTTTCTTCAATGTTCCCTTCTCCTTCGGCAGCTGTCGGGTTTGCTTCGGCAGCAGGCATTTCTTCCGCAGTCACCAGTCCGGAACGCTGCATCGCTTCGGAGATGGGCACAGTATTCGAACCTTCGGCTTCGTCCCCTTCGCGTTCAACTCTGGCAGTAGATCGCACCCTGGCCATTTGATTCTAAGTTTGGGGAAGTTAAAACACTTTTTTCTTTTTCCTTTTTTCCGAAGCTTTCCTCTTTGACGAAGCAGACTTCGAGATGGACCTTCGTTAGATTCTGAGAATCAAGCTTCGGCTATGGTTAAAAATTTTGGCAGCGAAACAGTGCAAATAGCAATGAATGCTGTGGTAACTTCACACCTACTCGTCAGTTTATATAGTGCTGCAGGTAAGAAGGCGAAGCGGCGGGATTTTTACACCAGGCGGGCAGTAACTTGTACTCGTTGTGCAGTGGACCGCAAAGATCAAACAGTAACTCTGCAAGGTGGGACCGACACGAGCCCGGGAGATGAATCGTTTCTCGGCAACGAGCTCAGGGAAGGTGTTTTTTGGACCTTCGGCTTCCCGAAACTTGAGAGGATTTTTTCACGGATCAAGCTCGTTACGAAAAACGATCTAGCGCCGCGAAAGGGGCTACTGTTGGGGCCATGCTTCGTTGCGCCGAAGGTCTTACACGAAGAAGCAGCTTCGGCTGAAATCGTCCCCAGGAGATGGCCGAAGGTTCCTTTTTATGGAGCTTCGGCGTTACAAACCGACATAAAGATAGAATGACCTTTTTATCCATAGAGGTCTAAGTTAATGTTGTAAACTTTTGTAAAGGGCATAATTGTAATTCGTCACAGGCTGCGTCCTGTGTCTATAAATAGATGAACAGTACCCCTGTACTGTTCACGCGAACCTGTCATTTGCCTTCGCATCACACTTGTATTTTTGCCTTCTTCAGGACCGAAGGTACATTTGTAATTTAAAGTCATTTACATTTATAATAATAAAAATGGAGATAATTCTATGATAATATTTAAGTGTTTACTTCATATCTCATGATTTATATGAATACTTCGTCCCTCGTTGTTATGCTTACGAAGGTATGTCCTTCGTAACCTTCGTCCGAGATGCTTTATATCCCGAAGGGATATATTGTTATGGAGGACGAAGGACTTTAATGCTTAACATTTTTCTGTGTTGCCTTGTTCTTAATTCTTAGCATTTGAGAACAAGTCCCCAACAACAGTATACTAGGACAGCCGGTATCGGCTTTGCTAGCATTGGAAGGTCTGACAATAGGTCTCTCAACCATTCAGCCTCCAATGCTGCTGAATCAAGTGCAACTAATTCAGCCTCCTTGGTGGAACGTGTCGACACTGATTGTTTAGACGATCTCCATGACACGGCCCCACCAGCTAAAGTGAACACATAGCCACTTGTAGACTTCATTTGATCCGAGTCAGAGATCCAGTTTGCATCACTGAATCCTTCAAGTACTGACGGAAATCCGGTATATTTAATACCAAGATTCATCGCTCCCTTCAAATACCGAAGCACTCTGTACAACGCTACCCAGTGTCTATCTCCTGGACTAGCCGAATAACGAGCCAGTCTGCATACTGCATATGAGATATCTGGTCTAGTTGCACTGCTCAGGTACATGAGAGATCCGATGATCTGCGAATATAGTAGCTGGTTCACAGGCTCGCCTTCATATTTACTGAGCGTGTAGGATGGATCATAGGGCGTGGTGACTGGTTTACAGTCCATATGTCCAAAGCGAGTCAGGACCTTTTCCACATAATGGGATTGTGACAAAGTAATCCCATCCTCACCCTTTATCAGCTTGATGTTCAGTATAACATCAGCTTCACCCAAGTCCTTCATATCAAAGTTCTTGGAGAGGAATATTTTTGTCTCCATGATAGCCTCCAAATCGGTCCCAAATATCAATATGTCATCAACGTATAAACACATGATGACACCTTTGCCCCCAGAGAAGCGATAATACACACACTTGTCGGCTTCGTTTACACAAAACCCGGCAGTGGTCAGAGTATTATTAAACTTCTCATGCCATTGTCTGGGAGCTTGTTTAAGACCGTATAAGGATTTAATCAAGCGACACACTTTGCTCTCTTGTCCTTTAACCACAAATCCTTCTGGTTGCTGCATATAAATTTCCTCTTCCAGCTCTCTATTTAGGAATGCTGTCTTTACGTCCATTTGATGAACAAGAAGTTTATAAGCAGCTGCCAGAGCTAAAAGCACACGAATTGTGGGCAATCGAGCCACCGGAGAATAAGTATCAAAATAATCCTCCTCTTTCTTTTGAGTAAAACCCTTAGCCACAAGACGGGCCTTGTACTTTTCAATAGTACCATCGGGTCTCCTCTTCCTCCTAAAGATCCATTTGCAGCCCACAGGCTTGCAACCAGCTGGGAGATCAGTTATCTCCCAAGTTTCGTTCGAGATGATTGAATCCATCTCACTACGGACAGCCTCCCTCCAGTACTCTGCATCCGGAGATGTATATGCCTCTGTGAGGGAGCGTGGTTCTTCATCCACTAGATAAATAATATAATCATCACCCAGAGACTTTTCAGTCCTTTGTCTCTTACTCCTCCTTAACTCCAAATCTAGAGTCTGGTCATTGACACTCGAGGGCAGAGAATATGTCCGAGATGGACCATCTGGGGCTACTACTTCCTTATCCCGCATAGGGAAGATGCTCTCAAAGAATGTCACATCCCGAGACTCCATTATTACATTTACAGCGATTTCACTTGTCTCAGAATGGACCACTAGAAATCTATAAGCTGCACTGTTATGTGCATAACCCAGGAAGACACAGTCTACGGTCTTAGGGCCTAGCTTTCTCTTCTTCGGCAACGGGACATTCACCTTTGCAAGGCAACCCCAAGTCCGAAGATGCGAAAGATCTGGCTTCCTTCCTTTAAATCCTTCATAGGGCGTGGCCTCACGGTTGCGAGGCGGCACCCTGTTCAGGACATAGCACACTGTGAGTACTGCCACGCCCCACCAGATGTCAGGCATCCCCGAACTTTGCAACAAAGCGTTAGCTAAGTCACACACCGTTCGGTTCTTCCTTTCAGCTACCCCATTTGACTGGGGTGAATATGGAGCGGTGGTTTCATGAATGATTCCACACTCTTTGCAGTACTCATCAAAAAGGTTAGAAAGGTATTCACCTCCTCTATCAGACCGTAGCCTTTTAATTTTCTTGTCTAACTGGTTTTCAACTTCAGTCTTATAGATCTTAAAGTGTTCTAGTGCCTCATCTTTAGTTCTGAGTAAGTAAATATAACAGAACCTGGTAGCATCATCTATCAAGGTAAGAAAGTATCTTTTACCTCCTTTTGTGATTATACCATTCATCTCACAGATATCTAAGTGAATCAGTTCTAAAGGAGTGGTACTTCTGCCTTCAACCGTATGAAACGGTTTTCTAGGCTGCTTAGCTTGCACACAAATACCACATTTTACACCTTTAACATGTTTATATTCAGGAATTAAAGACATGTCACTTAATCTCTTAATGGCCTCAAAATTCACATGACACAAACGGGAATGCCATATATTATTAATGGAATCGTTATTACAGACCACATTAACATGGTAAGAAGAATGATTGTTCAAAACAGAAAGACGGAACAAACCGCCTGACTCATATGACTTTCCAACAAAAGTACCAAACTTAGACAGGACCACTTTATTAGACTCAAACACTAATTTGAGACCCTGTCGACATAGCAGTGACACTGATATGAGGTTCCGGCTCATCGATGGCACATAGAGTACGTCCTTCAACACGAGCGTCTTTCCTGAAGTTAACTTCAGGTAGACCTGTCCAGTACCTCGAACTGCTGCCGGAACACCATTTCCCATCAAGACTGGTGCGCTGTTGTATCCCTGGAATGAAGAGAACATGGATCTATCAGCACAAATATGAACAGTAGCACCGGAATCCATCCACCAGTCATCTGATGGACTTGCCATAAAGGCCTGAGGTGCATACCCTGGGGTGGAATTAACCACCACGTTCCCTTCTTTGCGCTGAGGTGGAGGACCTTTTCCCTTCCTAAGTTTGCATCTCCGAGCTGTATGCCCGGAGACACCACAAACGTAGCAGATAAAGTCCTCCTTTTTCTTCTTCATCTTTTTGGACTTAGGTTGGTTTATATTCTTCTGTGGAGAGTTCTTCTTCTTCTTCTGGAATTTTCTATCTCCACCCTTCTCAACAACGTGAGCCTGGAGTTGCTGGGATGGCTTGTTACTGGACCTTGCACGCTCTTCCACATTAATCGCAGCTGATAACTCAGTGAGAGTCATTTGCTTCTTCATGTGGCGGCGTGAAGTCACAAAGTCTCGCCAAGAAGGCGGGAGCTTTGCCAGTATTGCATTCACCTGAAAACTGTCTGGTAGGACGCAGCCATATTGGACCAAGTCCCTAACAAGGAGTTGAATCTCCTGTAGCTGCTCCATAACAGACCTTCCCTCAACCATTTTATAGTTAAGGTAGTTTTCCGTTGTGAATGACTCATTGACATTGTCAACTTCAGAGAACTCGTTCTCAAGTTCAGTCCATAGACCCTTAGCGGAGGTAAAACCAGAGTACACGTCAAATAAGCGGTTCGACAAGACGTTCAGCAGACGAGACAAGCATGCCTCATCGGCTTCGTCCCACTTGGCTTTCTCCGCTAGTGCGGCGGCCTTCGCTGCATCATCAGAATCATCTGATGCAGCCTGGGGAACAACCGACGTCACTACCCAAAATAATTTTAGGTCAGTGAGCCACATGCGAGTCTTAATCTGCCAGCGCTTAAAGCTTGCGCCGTCGAACGCTTCAGGCTTAATGACATCAGAACTGGAGGCCATTATACGAATTGGTTTTCTGGATTGTTGTAAATTTATAGAAATAAGTGACATGCTTCCTTCATATTTAAATAAATTAAATATTCTAATTCCGAATAAAACAATCATATAACTCAGATAAATACCATATGAAATTATAGCAGCAATGAACAGTAGCAATTCTAAGACATGTAAACATGTAAAATAGCTACACAGGTCCATTTCATAATTAAACATGGCTTGCAGATGAAGAAGGCAGATTAAACAAATAAACATAATTGTTTATCTTAAACTATTGCTCTCAAAATAGCGGGTTGCTGTAATAAACAGCCCTCCAACGCTAAAAGGTGATCAGAGATCCTCGACTAACGTGACAGTCGTATCTTACCAAATAAGGGTTTTAGATCAGATGTAATAAGCCTAATAATCAAATATAAATACTGATAGAAAGGAGCTGTGTACTAAATAAATTAACAGAATTTAACACAGGTAAACAGCCTCAACAAAGAGAGATTTAATTAGGCACAAATAATATCAATGATGAAAATGATAATACACTAAAACCCAGACTGTCACGCTGTCTCACTACACCGCTATCATCATCGAGCACACAAATCTGCCCACAACAGTGCAATCACACCCAAGTATTTAATACTAGCAGATTGCACAAAATTAAACAGTAAATAAAATGAGGCAACGAATAACTCACAGCACGTAGATTGTCTACGTGGGAAGACCAGCTCAGCGAACACAAGGTTCTGTCCCAGAAAACCAATTCCGCCGCCCACGTCCGGGCCTGCACGGCGGGAGGTTGACGGAGATACTAGAGCCGCTGCCGGAACCGAGGGAGACGTCCACGGCACCAGCCCGAGAAGATGAACACCGCGCAGCAGGGAGCCCAAACACCAGGCCACGGTGGACAGCAATCAGAACATACAGAGCACCTCACAGGTGCACTGGTGAGACAACGGAGCACAGGAGAACCTCGCTGCGCACAAGCAGGGCCACCTCCACCTTCTTCTACCAGCAGGATTAACTCCAGAACACCAAGAATCGAAGGAATCGATCCAAACCGTGACTGGAACCGAGAGGAAGAATAGGAACAGAGAGTTGGGATTTCTTCGCGAGCTCCAGCGCAGGGAGAAAGACTCCATATATCAAGAGCCGAACTGGAGGAGGTTGGGCAACGGGCGGCGTTAATTTCGGCCAGAGCCAAACTGCTCTCCTGAGCGCCGCCACCCGCACGGCCTCCTCTCCTTCTCTCACGGCATGGCATTTCCGTGCCCTAGGAAACGTGCTAGCTGGTGGGCTAGCTCGGCCAAAAAGCCTGGTAGTGGCCCACCCGGCTGGCGTCCCTTTCCTTTTTTTTTAATAAAGTGAAAATCTCTTAAATGGACAGCAGAAAGCACACGGTCAAAACTCAAAACCATAAAAGAGAAATGACAAGCATAAACTAACAACATTCAATCTAAAGACTAGATTGCTATTTATGTGCCTGAAAAAACATCATGCCAATTTATACCAAAAGTTATGATCCTTCCACAACCCGCTCCTGCAAATATGGTATGGTTGTTGTAGGATAGAAGTGAGACTGTTAGAGGGTAAATCTCTCCGGCCGGGTGGCGGATTGTACCCGCCCTAATTCCTAAAATGAGGAGGGGTCTAAGCGTCTTGCTTGTTACGAGGTTGGTGGATGAACACACGAGAGCACACGAGGGTTTAGAGTGGTTCGGGCCACCGGGGTGTAACACCCAACTCCATTATGTAATGTATTGTGAGTCTGAGCCTGGATCTGTCTTGTAACGTCGCATGCCTCCCCTTTTATAGCTGAAGGAGGGCATGCACAAAGGCACTGAGCCCCGACATGTGGGCCCAGGGACATAGGGAATATAACACTTGGGACTATAAATATTTGTTGCCGGGGTAATCCCCTTGTGTTTTGTCATCCGAGATCTGTGTATCTTCGACGTGCAGGGGAAGCTTCTTGTAGAAGGGATAACACAGTGCGCTGCTTGGCACAGGCGCACTGTTCGCCAGTAGACCCAGCAGGCGCGCCGCCTGCTGGATGACCTTGACGCCGCCTGCCAGCGGATAGGACGGGACGCATTAAATGCTGAGAGGGCACGTCGCCCGTCAGCACAGTGGCAGGCGGCGCGTCCTCTCCTCAATAAATGCAGGGGCTGCACGGCCTTACGTCAGGCTCGGCCCGATGGCTTATGTCATGGGCCACAAGCAGCGGGAATCCGCCTGAGCGGGAAGTGTAGGGCAAAGCCTGGACATGTGTCAGCACCGGACCCCTACTCACGCCAGGGTCCTCCTCGTTCCAGGACCTTGCTGAGGTTCGGCCCTTACTCGGAGGCTCTGGACTTATACGTATAGGGGTCCGGTGTCCTTCTGTGGAGGTCCGGACCCTACGATACATACTGGGATGTGTTGTCTTTTCTTGCCACGTGGCGCCCTTTGGCCTGCCCATGTGGTGGGGTCAGGCGCCGTCCTCCGCGTGGCCTGGAGACGTTGCATGGGTGCGGCGTCTTCATGCTATAGAAGAGGGTACCCCTGATTTAGGGTACCAACAGTGGCCTCCGGTGAAAGTCGCCTAGAGGGGGGTGAATAGGGCGAAACTGAAATTTACAACTTAATCACAACTATAAGCCGGGTTAGCGTTAGAAATAATAATAATTCCGAGAGAGAGCGCGCGAAACAAATCGCAAGCGAATAAAGAGTATGACACGCGGATTTGTTTTACCGAGGTTCGGTTCTCGCAAACCTACTCCCCATTGAGGTGGTCACGAAGACCGGGTCTCTTTCAACCCTTTCCCTCTCTCAAACGATCTCGCGGACCGAGTGAGCTTCTCTTCTCAATCAATTTGGGAACCAAATTTCCTGCAAGGACCACCACACAATTTTTGTCTCTTGCCTTGATTACAATTGAGATGATCGTAAGAAAGAATGAGAAAAAGAAGCAATCCAAGCGCAAGAGCTCAAAAGAACACAACAAATCTCTCTCACTAATCACTAAAGCCTTGTGTGGAATTGGGAGAGGATTTGATCACTTTGGTGTGTCTTGTATTGAATGCCTAGCTCTTGTAAGTAGTTGGAAGGTGGAAAACTTGGATGACTTGAATGTGGGGTGGTTGGGGGTATTTATAACCCCAACCACCAAACTAGCCGTTTGGTGGAGGCTGCTGTCGCATGGCGCACCGGACAGTCCGGTGCGCCACCGGACACTGTCCGGTGCGCCAGCCACGTCACCTGGCCATTGGGTTCCGACCGTTGGAGCTCTGTCTTGTGGGCTCGCCTGGCTGTCCGGTGGTGCATCGGACAAGCCCTGTAGGCTGTCCGGTGTGCCACCCGCGCGTGCTCTGACTTCGGCGCGCGTTGGCGCACATTTAATGCGCTTGCAGTCGACCAATGGCGCGAAGTAGTCGTTGCTCCGCTGGCTCACCGGACAGTCCGGTGTGCACCGGACATGACCGGTGAATTATAGCGGAGCGAATTCCTGAAGCTGGCGAGTTCAGAGTTGCTCTCCTCTGGGACACCGGACACTGTCTGGTGGTGCACCGGACAGTCCGGTGAATTATAGCGGAGCGTCTCTGAGAATTCCCAAAGGTGTGGAGTTCAGCTTGAAGTCCCCTGGTGCACCGGACAATCCGGTGCACCAGACCAGGGCACACTTCGGCTATCCCTTGCTCTCTTTGTTGAACCCTTTTCTTGGTCTTTTTATTGGCTTAGTGTGAGCCTTTGGCACCTGTATAACTTATAGACTAGAGCAAACTAGTTAGTCCAATTGTTTGTGTTGGGCAATTCAACCACCAAAATCAATTAGGAACTAGGTGTAAGCCTAATTCCCTTTCAATCTCCCCCTTTTTGGTGGTTGATGCCAACACAAACCAAAGCAAGTATGGAAGTGCATAATTGAACTAGTTTGCATAATGTAAGTGCTAAGGTTACTTAGAATTGAGCCAATATAAATTCATAAGATATGCATGGATTGTAAATTGTAAATCCATTTCAAAGTTCTTTTGCAAATAGTCAAAGGTAAATGAATAGGATTTTGAGAAGCATTTTCAAGATTTGAAATTTTCTCCCCCTGTTTCAAATGCTTTTCCTTTGACTAAACAAAACTCCCCCTTAATGAAATCCTCCTCTTAGTGTTCAAGAGGGTTTTAGATATTAATTTTGAAGAGGGTATACCAATTTGAAAAAAATAAGATACCAATAGAAAAATCTTTACTTAACACAAATTTGAAGGACTACATTTTTGAAATTGGTGGTGGTGCGGTCCTTTTGCTTTGGGCTAATACTTTCTCCCCCTTTGGCATGAATCACCAAAAACGGATACTTGTGAGTGAAATATAAGCCCTTTTGAAACTACTTTCTCCCCTTTGGCAAACAATAGTATGAGTGAAGATTATACCAAAGTTGGAGAGTTGCTCGGAGCGACGACGAAGGGTGAGTAGAGTGGAGTGGAAGCCTTTGTCTTTGCCGAAGACTCCAATTCCCTTTCAATATTCCTATGACTTGGTTTGAAATTCACTTGAAAACACATTAGTCATGGTAAATAAAAGAGACATGATCAAAGGTATATTTATGAGCTATGTATGCAAGACATCAAAAGAAATTTCTAGAATCAAGAATATTTAGCTCATGCCTAAGTTTGTTAAAGGTTTGTTCATCTAGTGGCTTGGTAAAGATATCGGCTAATTGTTCCTTAGTGTTAATGTAAGCAATCTCGATATCCCCCTTTTGTTGGTGATCCCTTAAGAAATGATACCGAATGACTATGTGTTTAGTGCGGCTATGTTCAATAGGATTATCTGCCATGCGGATTGCACTCTCATTATCACATAGAAGAGGAACTTTGGTTAATTTGTAACCATAGTCCCTAAGGGTTTGCCTCATCCAAAGCAATTGCGCGCAATAATAGCCTGCGGCAATGTACTCGGCTTCGGCGGTAGAAAGAGCTACAGAATTTTGCTTCTTTGAAGCCCAAGACATCAAGGATCTTCCCAAGAACTGGCATGTCCCTGATGTGCTCTTTCTATTAATTTTACACCCCGCCCAATCGGCATCCGAATAACCAATTAAATCAAAAGTGGATCCCCTAGGATACCAAAGCCCAAACTTAGGAGTATGAATCAAATATTTCAAGATTCATTTTACGGCCGTAAGGTGAGCTTCCTTAGGGTCAGCTTGGAATCTTGCACACATGCATACGGAAAGCATAATATCCGGTCGAGATGCACATAAGTAAAGTAAAGATCCTATCATCGACCGGTATACCTTTTGATCTACGGATTTACCTCCCGTGTCGAGGTCGAGATGCCCATTGGTTCCCATGGGTGTCTTGATGGGCTTGGCATCCTTCATCCCAAACTTTGCAAGAATATCTTGAATGTACTTTGTTTGGCTAATGAATGTGCCCTCTTGGAGTTGCTTCACTTGAAATCCTAAGAAGTACTTCAACTCCCCCATCATAGACATCTCGAATTTTTGTGTCATGATCCTACTAAATTCTTCACATGTAGATTTGTTAGTAGACCCAAATATAATATCATCAACATAAATTTGGCATACAAACAAATCATTGTCAAGAGTTTTAGTGAATAGAGTAGGATCGACCTTTTCGACTTTGAAGCCATTATCTATAAGGAAATCTCTTAGGCATTCATACCATGCTCTTGGGGCTTGCTTGAGCCCATAAAGCGCCTTAGAGAGTTTATACACATGGTTAGGATACTCAGTATCTTCAAAGCCGGGAGGTTGCTCAACATAGATCTCTTCCTTGATTGGTCCATTGAGGAAGGCACTTTTTACGTCCATTTGGTAAAGCTTAAAGCCATGGTAAGTAGCATAGGCTAATAATATACGAATTGACTCAAGCCTAGCTACGGGTGCATAGGTTTCACCGAAATCCAAACCTTCGACTTGTGAATATCCTTTGGCCACAAGTCGGGCTTTGTTCCTTGTCACCACACCATGCTCATCTTGCTTGTTGAGGAAAATCCACTTGGTTCCTACAACATTTTGGTTAGGACGTAGAACTAAATGCCAAACCTCATTCCTAGTGAAATTGTTGAGCTCCTCTTGCATCGCCACCACCCAATCCGAATCTTGAAGTGCTTCCTCTACCCTACTTGGCGCGATAGAGGAAACAAACGAGTAATGTTCACAAAAATGAGCAACACGAGATCGAGTAGTTACCCCCTTTTGAATATCGCCGAGGATGGTGTTCACAGGGTGATCTCGTTGTATTGCTTGGTGGACTCGTGGGTGTAGCGGTCTTCGAACTTGCTCATCCTCCTTGTCTTGATCATTTGCATCTCCCCCTTGGTCATTGCCATCGACTTGAGGTGGCTCATCTTCTTGATCTTCTTCTTCATCATCTTGATCCTCATCCTCATTTTGAGTTGGTGGGGATGCTTGCGTGGAGGAGGATGGTTGATCTTGTGCTTGAGTGGGCTCTTCGGATTCCTTAGGATACACATCCCCAATGGACATGTTCCTTAGCGCGACGCTAAGAGCACCTAGAGGGGGGGTGAATAGGTGATCCTGTAAAAACTTGAACTTTAATGCCACAAAACTTTGTTAGGAGTTAGCACAGTAAAGCCAAGTGGCTAGAGAAGAGTTCTTGCACAACACGATAACCACAAGAAGATCAACACAGAGATGGCACAGTGGTTTATCCCATGGTTCGGCCAAGTCCAACACTTGTCTATTCCATGTTGTGGCGTCCCAACGGACGAGGGTTGCAATCAACCCCTCTCAAGCGGTCCAAAGACCCACTTGAATACCACGGTGTTTTGCTTTTTACTATATCCCGCTTGCGAGGTATCTCCACAACTTGGAGCCTCTCGCCCTTACACTTTGATGTTCACCAAGAAGCACGGAGTAAGGGAGGGATGAGCAACGCACACAAGACACAAAATCACAGCGACGATACGCACACAAGTCACAACACGAGCTCTCAACACAACTCAAAGAGTACTCTACTCAAATGGAGCTCTAGTTGCTAACACAAAGAATCAAATGCGCGGAATCAAAGTCTTGGTGCTTAGGAATGCTTAGAGAATGCTTGGTGTACTCCTCCATGTGCCTAGGGGTCCCTTTTATAGCCCTAAGGCAGCTAGGAGCCGTTGAGAGCATTCCAGGAAGGCAATTCTAGCCTTCTGTCGACTGGCGCACCGGACAGTCCGGTGCACCACCGGACAGTCCGGTGCACCACCGGACAGTCCGGTGCACCACCGGACAGTCCGGTGCACCACCGGACACTGTCCGGTGCGGATTTCTTTCCTTCTTTGGCGAAGCCGACTGTTGGCGATTCATAGCTGTTGGCGCACCGTACACTGTCCGGTGCACACCGAACAGTCTGGTGCACACCGGACAGTCTGGTGCCCCCTTCTGACCGTTGGCTCGGCCACGCGTCACGCGCGGATTGCGCGGCTGACCGTTGGCCCACCCGACCGTTGGCTCACCGGACAGTCCGGTGCACCACCGGACAGTCCGGTGAATTATAGCCGTACGCCGCCGTCGAAGACCCGAGAGCAGCCCTTTCACCAGAACTGGCCTGGCGCACCGGACATTGTTCGGTGCACCACCGGACAGTCTGGTGCACCCAGACTGCGCAGAGTCTTGGCTGCTTAGCCAAGTCTTTTCCAAATTTGTCTTTTCCTGTTTCTAGCACTTAGACACAATACATTAGTCCTCAAAACAATGTACTAAGTCTTAGAAACATACCTTTACACTTGATTTGCACTTTGCCCACCATTTGGATAGTTTGACACTTAAGCACTTGTGTAGGACACATAATCACCAAAATACTTAGAAATGGCCCAAAGGCACATTTCCCTTTCAATCTCCCCCTTTTTGGTGATTTATGCCAACACAACAAAAAGCAACTAAAAGAAGTGCAACATCAATGCAAATGAAAACTCAAATTTGACATATTTGGATCATTCTTTGCCACCACCTGGTTTGTTTTTGCAAATCAACCTCAATTTCTTATCTCTAAGTCAAACACACTTGTTGAGACATAAAGAGAGTTGTTCCAAGAGAAATTGATCAACGATTTCAAAAACTCCCCCTATTTCCCATAATTAACCATTCTCCCCACAAGAGGCCAACTTTTGACAAAAGAGACAATAAGAGATTTTTGACAAACCAAAAGCTCTATTCTACTATTTTCAAAATTTTCAAGTGGTAGCTGATCCATTTATTGCTTTGGCCTTATTTTTCTCCCCCTTTGGCATCAAGCACCAAAACAGGATCAATCTTGTCCCTTAAACCCCATTGCCTCACCAAAATCTTCAACTAAGAGTAAAAAGGCAATAAGAGTATAAAGATGAACTTGGCATTAGTTACTCTATCATTGGAGTGCAGTGGAAGTCTTGTATGGTCCAAGTCCACCTTTTCCCTTTCAAACCTCCTTTGAGACTAAATTAAGCAAACTCAAGCACACGGTTAGTCTCAAGGAGTCAAGTTGTAGCACATCTCCCCCTAGATATATGCATCACTTGCAAATGGACTTGTGAGGTCCGGGGAGTGCTTGTACAACTTGAGCACCATAAATAAACAACAAAATGCATAAGGAACATGATCAAAACATAAAACACATGTATGCTACAAGTCAATCCAAGTTCCGCGAATCTAAGACATTTAGCTCACTACGCAACTTGCAAAAGGTCTTCTCATCTAGAGGCTTGGTAAAGATATCGGCTAGCTGGTTCTCGGTGCTAACATGAAACACTTCGATATCCCCCTTTTGTTGATGGTCTCTCAGAAAGTGATGCCGGATGTCTATGTGCTTTGTGTGGCTGTGTTCAACAGGATTATCCGCCATGCGGATAGCACTCTCATTATCACATAGGAGTGGGACTTTGCTCAGATTGTAGCCAAAGTCCCGAAGGGTTTGCCTCATCCAAAGTAGTTGCGCGCAACACTGTCCTGCGGCAACATACTCGGCCTCAGCGGTGGATAGGGCAACGGAAGTTTGTTTCTTAGAATTCCAAGACACTAGGGACCTTCCTAAGAATTGGCACGTCCCTGATGTACTCTTCCTATCGACCTTACATCTAGCATAATCGGAGTCTGAATATCCAATTAAGTCAAAGGTAGACCCCTTTGGATACCAGATCCCGAAGCAAGGAGTAGCGACTAAATATCTAAGAATTCGCTTCACGACCACTAAGTGACACTCCTTTGAATCGGATTGAAATCTAGCACACATGCATACACTAAGCATAATATCCGGTCTACTAGCACATAAGTAAAGCAAGGAACCTATCATAGACCGGTATGCTTTTTGATCAACGGACTTACCTCCTTTGTTGAGGTCGGTGTGTCCGTCAGTCCCCATTGGAGTCTTTGCGGGCTTGGCGTCCTTCATCCCAAACCGCTCTAGCAAATCTTGCGTGTACTTTGTTTGGGAGATGAAGGTGCCGTCCTTGAGTTGCTTCACTTGGAACCCAAGGAAGTAGTTCAACTCGCCCATCATCGACATCTCGAATTTCTGTGTCATTACCCTGCTAAACTCTTCACAAGACTTTTGGTTAGTAGAACCAAATATTATGTCATCGACATAAATTTGGCACACAAATAAGTCACCATCACAGGTCTTAGTAAAAAGAGTTGGATCGGCTTTCCCAACCTTGAAAGCATTAGCAATTAAAAAGTCTCTAAGGCATTCATACATGCTCTTAAGGATTGCTTAAGTCCATAGAGCGCCTTAGAGAGCTTACACACGTGGTCGGGGTACCGTTCATCCTCAAAGCCAGGGTGTTGCTCCACGTACACCTCCTCCTTGATTGGCCCATTGAGGAAAGCGCTCTTCACATCCATTTGGAACAACCTGAAAGAATGGTGAGCGGCATAGGCTAACAATATGCGAATTGACTCTAGCCTAGCCACAGGAGCAAAAGTCTCCTCAAAGTCCAAACCTGCGACTTGGGCATAACCTTTTGCCACAAGTCGAGCCTTATTTCTTGTCACCACTCCATGCTCGTCTTGTTTGTTGCGGAACACCCACTTGGTTCCCACAACATTTTGCTTGGGACGAGGTACTAGTGTCCAAACTTCATTTCTCTTGAAGTTGTTGAGCTCTTCCTGCATGGCTAACACCCAGTCCGGATCTAGCAAGGTCTCTTCTACCCTGAAAGGCTCAATAGAAGAGACAAAAGAGTAATGCTCACAAAAATTAACTAATCTAGAGCGAGTAGTTACTCCCTTGGTGATGTCACCCAAAATCTGGTCGACGAGATGATCCCTTTGGATCGTTGCTCGAACTTGGGTTGGAGGTGCCGGTTGTGCTTCTTCCTCCACTACATGATCATCTTGTGCTCCCCTTTGATCATATGCCTCCTCTTGATGAACCTGTCCATCGTCTTGAGTTGGGGGATGCACCATTGTTGAGGAAGAAGGTTGATCTTGCTCCTTTTGTTCCTGTGGCCGCACATCTCCAATCGCCATGGTGCGTATTGCGGTCGTTGGAACGTCTTCTTCATCTACATCATCAAGATCAACAACTTGCTATCTTGGAGAGCCATTAGTCTCATCAAATACAATGTCGCTAGAGACCTCAACCAAACCCGATGATTTGTTGAAGACCCTATACGCCTTTGTATTTGAGTCATAACATAACAAAAACCCTTCTACAGCTTTGGGAGCAAATTTAGAACTTCTACCTTTCTTTACTAGAATATAACACTTGCTCCCAAATACACGAAAGTAAGACACATTGGGTTTGTTACCGGTTAGAAGCTCATACGAAGTCTTCTTGAGGAGGCGATGAAGGTACACCCGGTTTATGGCGTGGCAAGCCGTGTTCACGGCTTCCGACCAAAACCGCTCGGGCGTCTTGAATTCTCCAAGCATTGTCCTCGCCATGTCTATGAGCGTCCTGTTCTTCCTCTCTACCACACCATTTTGCTGTGGTGTGTAGGGAGTGGAGAACTCGTGCTTGATTCCTTCCTCCTCAAGATACTCCTCTACTTGAAGGTTCTTGAACTCGGACCCGTTGTCGCTCCTTATCTTCTTCAGCTTGAGCTCAAACTCATTTTGAGCTCTCCTTAGGAAGCGCTTGAGGGTCCCTTGGGTTTCAGTTTTATCCTGCAAAAAGAATACCCAAGTGAAGCGGGAAAAATCATCAACTATAACAAGACCATACTTACTTCCTCCTAAGCTTAGGTAGGCGATGGGTCCGAAGAGGTCCATATGAAGTAACTCCAAGGGTCTTGATGTTGTCATCACATTTTTGGCATGATGAGAGCTTCCCACCTATTTACCTATTTGACAAGCTGCACAAGGTCTATCTTTTTTGAAAGTTACATTAGTTAGACCTATCACGTGTTCTCCCTTTAGAAACTTGTGAAGGTTCTTCATCCCCACATGTGCTAAACGGCGATGCCACAGCCAGCCCATGCTAGTCTTAGCAATTAAGCATGCATCTAGACCGGCCTCCTCTTTTGCGAAATCAACTAAATAAAGTTTGCCGTCTAGTACACCCTTAAAAGCTAGTGAACCATCACTTCTTCTAAAGACAGACACATCTACATTTGTGAATAAACAGTTATATCCCATATTACAAAGTTGACTCACAGATAACAAGTTATATCCAGGCGACTCAACTAAAAATACATTAGAAATAGAGTGCTCAGATGAAATAGCAATTTTCCCTAATCCCTTCACCTTGCCTTGATTCCCATCACTGAATATGATTGAGTCTTGGGAGTCTTTGTTCTTGACGTAGGAAGAGAACATCTTCTTCTCCCCCGTCATGTGGTTTGTGCATCCGCTGACGATAATCCAACTTGATCCCCCGGATGCATAAACCTGCAAGGCAAATTTAGGCTTGGGTCTTAGGTACCCAACTCTTGTTGGGTCCTACAAGGTTAGTGACAATATCCTTAGGGACCCAAATGCAAGTTTTATCTCCCTTGCATTTTGCCCCTAACTTCCTGGCAATTACCTTTCTATCCTTTCTACAAATTGCAAAAGAAGCATTGCAAGCATGATAAATTGTAGAAGGTTCATTAATTTTCCTAGGAACATGAGCAACATTTCTCATAGGCATATGATGAATGACATTTCTCCTAGGCATATCTCTACTATGCACATAGGAAGAACTTGAAGCAAACATTGCATTTGAATCATAAGCATTACAACTCCTATCATGATGAACATTTCTAGAAAATTTCTATCATAAATAAATGCATGATTCTTTTGAGCACTATTAGCCATAGGGGCCTTCCCTTTCTCCTTGCGGGAATGAAAGCCTTATGACTAGTTAAGTTCTTGGCTTCCTTCTTGAAGCCAAGCCCATCCTTAATTGAGGGGTATCTACCGATAGTATAGGCATCCCTTGCAAATTTTAGTTTGTCAAATTCACTCTTGCTAGTCTTAAGTTGGGCATTAAGGCTAGTTACTTCATCTTTTAACTTAGCACTAGAAACTAGGTGTTCATTACAAGCACCAACATTAAAATCTTTACACCTATTGCAAATCACAACATGTTCTACACAAGAGTTAGATTTATTTGCTACATCTAGTTTTGCATTCAAATCATCATTAACACTTTTTAGACTAGAAATTGTCTCATGGCAAGTAGATAGTTCACAAGAAAGCATTTCATTCCTTTTAACTTCTAAAGCAAGAGATTTTTGTGCCTCTACAAATTTATCATGTTCTTCATACAAAAGATCCTCTTGCTTTTCTAACAATCTATTCTTATCATTCAAAGCATCAATCAGTTCATTAATCTTATCAATTTTAGTTCTATCTAAGCCCTTGAACAAACTAGAGTAATCTATTTCATCATCGCTAGATTCATCCTCACTAGAAGAAGCATAAGTAGACTTTCGAGTACATATCTTCTTCTCCTTCGCCATGAGGCATGTGTGACACTCGTTGGGGAAGAGGGATGATTTGTTGAAGGCGGTGGCGGCGAGTCCTTCGTTGTCGGAGTCGGACGAGGAGCAGTCTGAATCCCACTCCTTTCCAAGATGTGCCTCGCCCTTTGCCTTCTTGTAGTTCTTCTTCTTTTCCCACTTTCCACTCTTCTTTTCCTGGTCACTCTCATTATCGGGACAATTAGCGATAAAATGACCAATCTTACCACATTTGAAGCAGGAGTGCTTCCCCTTCGTCTTGTTCTTGTTGGGGTGCTCCTTGCGGCCCTTCAGCGCCGTCTTGAAGCGCTTGATGATGAGGGCCATCTCTTCCTCATTTAGCCCCGCCGCCGCAACTTGCGCCACCTTGCTAGGTAGCGCCTCCTTGCTACTCGTTGCCTTGAGAGCAATGGCTTGAGGCTCATGGATTAGGCCATTCAATGCATCATCGACGTATCTTGCCTCCTTGATCATCATCTGCCCGCTTACAAACTTCCCCAGTACTTCTTCGGGCGACATCTTGGTATACCTGGGATTCTCACGAATATTGTTTACAAGATGTGGATCAAGGACAGTAAAAGACCTTAGCATTAGGCGGACGACGTCGTGATCCGTCCATCGTGTGCTCCCATAGCTCCTTATTTTGTTGATGAGGGTCTTGAGCCGGTTGTACGTTTGGGTTGGCTCCTCTCCCTTGATCATTGCGAATCTCCCAAGTTCTCCCTCCACCAACTCCATTTTGGTGAGCATGGTGACGTCATTTCCCTCATGTGATATCTTGAGGGTGTCCCAGATCTGCTTGGCATTGTCCAAGCCGCTCACCTTATTGTATTCTTCCCTGCACAAAGATGCTAAAAGGACAGTAGTAGCTTGTGATTTTTTGTGAATTTGCTCATTGATAAATATGGGACTATTAGTACTATCAAATTTCATTCCACTCTCTACTATCTCCCATATGCTTGGATGGAGAGAGAACAAGTGACTACGCATTTTGTGACTCCAAAATCCGTAGTCTTCTCCATCAAAGTGTGGAGGTTTGCCAAGAGGAATGGAAAGCAAATGTGCATTTGAACTATGCGGAATACGAGAGTAATCAAAAGAGAAGTTCGAGTTAACCGTCTTCTTTTTCTCGTAGTCGTCGTCGTCCTTTTGGGAAGAAGAGGACTCATCGCTGTCGTCGTAGTAGACGATCTCCTTGATGCGCCTTGTTTTCTTCTTCCTCTCGTCTTTTCTTTTGTGGCTCGAGCCCGAGTCTGTGGCCTTGTCATCTTTCGACTCATTGAAGATTGACTCCTTCTCGTTGGTGTTGACCACCATCCCCTTTCCCTTAGGATCCATCTCTTCGGGCGATTAGTCCCTTTCTTGAAGAGAACGGCTTTGATACCAATTGAGAGCACCTAGAGGGGGGTGAATAGGTGATCTTGTAAAAACTTGAACTTTAATGCCACAAAACTTTGTTAGGAGTTAGCACAGTAAAGCCAAGTGGCTAGAGAAGAGTTCTTGCACAACACGATAACCACAAGAAGATCAACACAGAGATGGAACAGTGGTTTATCCCGTGGTTCGGCCAAGTCCAACACTTGCCTATTCCATGTTGTGGCGTCCCAACGGACGAGGGTTGCAATCAACCCCTCTCAAGCGGTCCAAAGACCCACTTGAATACCACGGTGTTTTGCTTTTTACTATATCCCGCTTGCGAGGTATCTCCACAACTTGGAGCCTCTCGCCCTTACACTTTGATGTTCACCAAGAAGCACGGAGTAAGGGAGGGATGAGTAAGGGAGGGATGAGCAACGCACACAAGACACAAAATCACAGCGATGATACGCACACAAGTCACAACATGAGCTCTCAACACAACTCAAAGAGTACTCTACTCAAATGGAGCTCTAGTTGCTAACACAAAGAATCAAATGCGCGGAATCGAAGTCTTGGTGCTTAGGAATGCTTAGAGAATGCTTGGTGTACTCCTCCATGCACCTAGGGGTCCCTTTTATAGCCCCAAGGCAGCTAGGAGCCATTGAGAGCTGTGACACCCCAGTGTCACCTAGGGTTTCTCTCAAATACCAAACCTAGAACCATTATTTTATGTGAACCAAAGTAAGCATGAGCATCAAAATAACTTAAGTAATAAAGAAGTCACCAAGTATATACTTAAAAGTGTCATGATCAAAACAATTGAGTCCCTTAAAAGATATGATTGTGCAACCCTAATTAAAAACCCTAAGTAAGCCCCATGAGCAAAATTCAAGAGAATAAGAAAAAGGCAATGAAAAGTTTAAAACTTTGAGTTGAGCCAATTATAAAAATTAAAGTATGTTTATTAAGCAACAAGAAAGATTGAGAAGGCTTAGCCAAAATAATTCAATTAAATCCCCAAATCAGCCCTTGATCTATGAACCCTTGGAGAAATTCAGATTTCTGAATTTCTGAATTTCAGACCTCTCTCCAAGGATCATCTGCGTTCTCTGCTTTTCAAAACTCAAAGCCAGAAGATCCAAATATCAAAGTCATGCCAAATTCCTTTGAACACATTCTGGGAAAGTTTGAACTCAAACCAAATTCGTTTGGCATGGTTTTGGCACAGCTTAACCTCGGGACCAGGCATTCTGACACTGGCACCTTGGTGACGCTACAACTCCCTGTCCCTAGCCTAAAACCGCACGTCGTCCATACACAAAAGACAAAGCTTAGTCTGGTGAACAAATCCTTCACAGCGATCTTGCCCAAATTCGTGAAGATTTGCTCCCAATCGGTGCTTGAACAGGGGCAGAGGCAACGGGAACACGTGTTCGACCGTGGCTGACACCCCCGGTTCACGCCCGTTCGCGCACCGCGCCTCCCAGTGCACGCCCGCGTGCACTCGCCGGTCCACGACCGCCCGTGCACCGCGTCGTGCCTATAAAGCCTTCCCAGGCGCGCCCCACTTCGCCCCGCACTCACCCTCACCGGCCAGCCACTTTCCCTTAGCTCCGGCGAGCTCAATTCCGCCCGCCATTGCCGCCAGAGCTTCGGCCACCGTGGCCAGCCCACTCCAGCCATCCTCTGGGAAAGCTAGTGCTTCGGCTAGCTCCGCCAGTAGCCCGTGAAGCTTGCCAAGCCCTCGGACCTGGCCGGACTTCACCGGAGGCCCGAGATTGACTTCACCGGACTTCGGTCTTCCGCCGCCGCGCGTGAACCGAGCTATCCAGTGAGTCTCCGCCCAATTCCTTGCGCTCATGTCTTCTCTGGCACCCCGTGGTCCTCCCTGACCCATTTGATTGAACTATCTCGCCGTGACCAGGCCGGTCTCCTCGCCGCCGACGAGCATCCCCGCATGCGCGCGTGGACCGACCGACTCCGGCCATCTCCGACGGCGTTCCGCACACCGTTGTGATCCCCGAGACCTCCCCTTCGTCCTCGACCGCTTCACCGGAGCCATCTCGCCGCCGGTAAGCCCCTCCGCCCTTTCTTCCGCCGCGGTTACTGTTTGAGGTAGAAGAAGGACCTCGGGTTAGGATCTGTAGAACCCAAGGGGTTTTCTGTAATGTCAGAGACTCATGTGAATAGTAGCTTAAGGACTGATTCGCGAAGAAAACTTAGAAAACCCGCCAGGGACCCCAGTGCAAAGTAGATTTCCATTTAATCAATTCTGTTATTCTTTTTAAATAACCAGAGAACTTGTAAAATTCATAACTTGATGAATTCCTAATCAAAAGATGTCAAACCAATTTTGCTAGCTCCTGTATATTATAATCTATCATTTAAAAATAGTAGACCCAAAATTTTAGAGTTTAAAATTAAAAACAGAAACCCACTAAACCTTATTTAATCAAGGAAAATTAGTTTTTCTTCTGTGCTGAACTTAAGAAAAATGGTAGATGATCAAACCTCTTGTAGACACTGTTTAAAAATAGTAGGAACCCCAGCATTAGAAATTATGATGTAGTTTCTCATTTAAGGATGTTTTGCCCAAAACTTAGAGAAAATCAGAAAGACATTAGAAATTAATGAACAGTGATTAATATTATTTTTTCTAGTTTACTTATGTAACAGAGAACTTAGGAAAAATACAGAGACCATTAATTTGGACCAGTTTTAAATTAAAATGATTTGTTTAGCCTAAATAAGACTGAAAATCAATTATTAAAGAGGCAAAACTATAACCAAAATGCTTAACAAAAATCCAGTGGACTTATAACCACCAGAGCCCCACTACAAAAATACAGAGCACCTCAGCCCAACTTTTTAAGTAAGGGAAATAAATACAAAGTGATAATAAGGCATTTTCCAACTAAATCATGAACAACCCCAAATAATGTGATAATGGGCAACCAAAAATTAGCTAAGTCCATGATGAGGTAAACTACCAGAGAAAAATGCAAACCCATGAAAAAGAAGCAAACTCATACCAATTGCTAATGATTTAAGAGAAAGGCCATTTAATTCAAATAATGCATACCACCCCTTCCCTTAAGCAAAAAGATGCCAAACTTCAGAATGATTGCTCTTGCACAAAATAATAACCAATAAAAATAAGAACTCTGTTGTTTGATGTTTTTCCAATATAGTGGTAGTAGAAAGCACCCATTTGGCTAGAAACTTGAGAAAACCATAGAAAAATAATTAAAAGGTATTAATGACTAGAAATTTGTATCAAGTCATGTTATAACACCTAAAAGCCAGCAAAAATAAGTTCTGAAGAATTACCCACTGTTAAATAGTAGTTGTAGTTCAAAGCACCCCTTCTGCCCTAGAGTTTAATAATTTTGTACAGAGAAAACTATTCACTTTCTGATCCCCAAATTTTGAGACAGAGAAACACACACCAGTAGCAAGCCACTGTAATTTTTGCAGAATTTTTAGAATTTTATAAAAGCAACTTGTAGTTCAAACCTACTCCAAAACATTAAAGAGAATAAAAGAAAAGGAAAGAAGAAATAAACCCCACCTCAATAAGTCTAACTTGAGTACTTATCATTTATCCCTAAGACTTAAAAAGAATTTAGTGGAACCCCAAAATTAAACCTACCACTTACCTTAGCTAAATTTGAACCAGTTTACCAAGTATACCACCCAAGGGTCTTACATAAGTAAAGTTAACTTTGTTTAACTCAAGAAAGATCATACACCTTTAAAGTTGTGATTTCTAAAAGCACATATAATATCATACATATATCTTACGCATTGCATTCATTAGATTGTAATCTTGCCGACGGAGAGTACGTGCTCATCCCCGAGCAAGGACCTGTCCAAGAGGAGGACCAGGAGCAGGCTTCAGAGGCTGCTATCGAGGATCTCCCCGCAGCCCCAGCAATTGAAGGCAAGCCCCGGTTTTATGCATAACCTATTAATTATGCTATTTTACTACACTTAATGCTTGTAGGATTGCAATGTGCACTTAAGTGTAGGAGTTGCTTGAAACCTCTAGTTGCATAAACTTAGGATTCCTTTTTGAGATGAATACTAGTATGCTAGGTCGAGTAGCTGCTTGCTAATCAGGATCTCGGTAGAAGTCGAGTGATTTTTCTAGCACTCGCGCGAGGTCAGGAATTGATTGTATTCATCTTGATAATGGGATATATGTTAGTCTATGGATTTGGATCCAGGGAGGATGCCTTGTCCATGAGACGGGAAAAAAATGAATTAAGGATTAATGTGTGGATACCTGAGTCAAGCTTTTGAACGTACTAAGCACATGCCGGGAAAAATGGTAACCGGTAAACCTAGTACCTGATTGAAGCCGGGCGCGGACTTTATCCCTCATGCGACCTGAGACTGGGTCTCCCATGCTAGCTATGGTGGGTACAAGTGCGGTCACTGCACGGCGGCAGCTGGGGTCAGTGGAGCATTGTATGCCAAGGCGGTGAGGCCTGGACGCGAACGGGGAATCGATGGGGATGGTTGTCATGTGTGGGGTCGGAGTACCCTGACATGCCATGTGTTTAGGTTTACCTTGCAAGGTTAAAACTCGATTCGAATCGTCTGCTTCTCGCAGCTAATGAGACTGCTTGATTCCTTATACTGCATCGAGTAAGAAGTGAAATGTGGTTACATGAGATAACTTGTTGATTGAACTAATTGATTGTTACCATGTATGCTTAGAAGGAGCAAATCTAGCTAAGTTAATGATGGTAGAAATTGAAAAGCTAAAAAAATTGATTTTAGAAACAGCTAGTGCTTTTGGCAAACCAAACCCCTCAGCCAAACAGCTGCATAGTCTAGAGGTAGAGGAGTAGACTCCTCACACCGGTTAAGTCTAGCTGAGTATTAGTATACTCAGCCTTGCTTGTGGCACCATTTTTGCAGGTACCATTCAGGAAATGGTTGATGGTGTGACTTAGCCTACCACCCTGCCACCGGGTTGGACGGTCGAGTGGGATGTTGCTCCGGCAGGAGAGGAGCATGAGGAGTAGTGGGCTAGGCCTTGCCCATTTCCTCATTACCGACGACATCGATTATCCGCTGCACTTTACTTTATGAACTTTATTTGCTACTCAAGAACTCCGATTTATGTAATAATTCAGTACATAATTTGAGGTTTCCTGTTTTATTGTATTTCTTCTGTGACTCACCTTCGAGTGAGATTGTGGAATTTGATCCTGGTTAAGTGGCTCTATCAGACTAGATCTGAAGAACTGACGGGTTATTCCGATTTAAGTGTGTCACGGCCCTTGAGGCGTGACTTAGGCACTTAAGCTGGAATAATTCGGGTGGTTCTGCCACAAGAGCATTCCAGGAAGGCAATTCTTGCCTTCTGTCGACTGGCGCACCAGACAGTCCGGTGCACCACCGGACACTGTCCTGTGCGGATTTCTTTCCTTCTTTGGCGAAGCCGACCATTGGCGATTCAAAGCCGTTGGTGCACCGGACACTGTCCGGTGCACATCGGACAGTCCGGTGCACATCGGACAGTCCGGTGCCCCCTTCTGACCATTGGCTCGGCCACGCGTCACGCGTGGATTGCGTGGCCGACCGTTGGCCCAGCCGACCGTTGGCTCACCGGATAGTCCTGTGAATTATAGCCGTACGCCGCCGTCGAAGACCCGAGAGCAGCCTTTTCACCAGAACCGACCTGGCGCACCGGACACTGTCCGGTGCACCACCGGACTGTCCGATGCACCCAGACTGCGCAGAGTCTGGGCTGCTTAGCCAAGTCTTTTCCAAATTTGTCTTTTCTTGTTTCTAGCACTTAGACACAATACATTAGTCCTCAAAACAATGTACTAAGTCTTAGAAACATACCTTTACACTTGATTTGCACTTTGCCCACCATTTGGATAGTTTGACACTTAAGCACTTGTGTTGGACACATAATCACCAAAATACTTAGAAATGGCCCAAAGGCACATTTCCCTTTCAGACGCACGGAGCCTCCTCATCATCTAGTTCATCAAGATCAACTTGCTCTACTTGAGAGCCGTTAGTCTCATCAAACACAATGTCACAAGAAACTTCAACTAGTCCAGTGGACTTGTTAAAGACTCTATATGCCCTTGTGTTTGAATCATATCCTAGTAAAAAGCCTTCTACAACCTTAGGAGCAAATTTAGATTTCTACCTGTCAGGGACCATAATTAGGGGTACCCCCGAGGTTCCTAAATCTCAGCTGGTAACCCCCATCAGCATAAAGCTGCAAAGGCCTGATGGGTGCGATTAAGTCAGGGATCGGTCCATTCGAAGGACGCGATCAAGCCTCGCCCGAGCCTAGCCTCGGACAAGGGCGGCCGACCCCGAAGGATCTCCGCCTCGCCCGAGGCCCCCTCAGCGGCTAGCGTATTTCCGGCTCACCCGAGGCCTTGTCTTCGCCAAGAAGCAATCCTGACCAAATCGCCGCGCTAACCGACCAAATCGCAGGAGCATTTAATGCAAAGGTGGCCTGACACCTTATCCTGACGCGTGCCCTGCGGCCGACAGAGCCGAAGTGACCGCCGTCACTTCGCCGCTCCACTGACCGGCCTGACAGAAAGACAGCGCCGCCTGCGCCACTCCGACTACGGTGCCACTCGACAGAGTGAGGCTGACAGGTGGTCAGGACCGGCCGCAGACACTATAGGAAACTCCGCTCCGCCCGACCCAGGGCTCGGACTCGAGCTATGTCCCGGAAGACGGCGAACTCCGCTCCGCCCGACCCAGGGCTCGGACTCGGGCTAAGTCCCGGAAGACGGCGAACTCCGCTCTGCCCGACCCAGGGCTCGGACTCGGGCTAAGTCCCGGAAGACGGCGAACTTCGCTCTGCCCGACCCAGGGCTCGGACTCGGGCTAAGTCCCGGAAGATGGCGAACTCCGCTCCGCCCGACCCAGGGCTCGGACTCGGGCTCAGCCCCAGAAGACGACGAACTCCGCCTCGCCCGACCCCAGGGCTCGGATTCCGCCCTAGCCTCAGCCGACGATCTCCGCCTCGCCCGACCCAAGGGTTCGGACTCGACCTCGGCCGCAGAAGACAGACTCGACTTTGGCTTCGGAGGAGCTTCCACGTCGCCCAACCTAGGGCACGGACCGACCACGTCAATAGGAGGCGACATCACCACCCTACACCGAGTTGATTCAAGCCACGGGGGACAAGACTGGCGTCCCATCTGGCTCGCTCCACCAGATAGGCAATGATGGCGTCCCGCATGCTCAGTGACGATGGCGGCTCGCAGCCCCCTTACGGAAGCAGGAGGACGTCAGCAAGGACTCAACAGCTCCGACAGCTGTCCCTCCGCCAGGCTCCAGCTCTCCTCCGATGGCCACGACATCACACCAGCAGGGTGCCAAAATCTCTCCGGCTGCCACGACGGCATGTACTTAGGGCGCTAGCTCTCCCCCGCTAGACACGTAGCACTCTGCTACACCCCCCATTGTACACCTGGATCCTCTCCTTGCGCCTATAAAAGGAAGGACCAGGGCCCTCTTAGAGAGGGTTGGCCGCGCGGGGACGAGGACGAGACGAAGCGCTCACGTGAGCCCGCTCGCTCCCTCTCCCGCGTGGACGCTTGTAACCCCCTACTGCAAGCGCACCCGACCTGGGCGCGGGACGAACACGAAGGCCGCGGGACTTCCACCTCTCTCTCTTGCCATCTCAGGTCACCTCGCTTTCCCCCCTTCGCGCTTGGCCTCGCGTCGACCCATCTGGGCTGGGGCACGTGGCGACATTTACTCGTCGGCTTAGGGACCCCCCGGTCTCGAAACGCCGACAGTTGGCGCGCTAGGTAGGGGCCTGCTGCGTGTTGACGAACAGCTTCCCGTCAAGCTCCAGATGGGCAGTCTCCAGCGACCTCTTCGACCCGGGACGGTGCTCCATTTCGGGAGCCTTGAGTTCATGTCCCTCGACGGCGGCTACGACATGATACTCGTTCCACCGCCAGGCGACAGCGGCAATGGCGGCCGACAGCCCGCCCGCCGGCGGCGGAATCGACGACGTCTTCCCTGCGGGGCGGAAGAACAACCTTCGAGCTCGCCCCGTCCTCTCCCCCACCAGCGGAGGAGGAGGCGGGGCAACCAAGGCCAAGCGGGAGGCAGCGCCTCGTCGACTGTCGAGCGAGTCGACGGCCCCAACGCTCCAACGAGGGGCGCACCGGGCATTGACCTCACGTTTGAGACGAAGACGAGCGCCGTTTCCCCGCGACGCGCCTACTCCAAGCAAACGGACGACGCCGGCACGCTCGTGGAAGGCTTGCTGGACGTAACCCTTGTACCCGGGACGATGGTGCAATCGGCCCCCGACGTGACTTCATCACCGCCCGTCGACCAGGAGGTACCGACCGATTCCCATCTCGCGCCTTCCGGATTCAGCCTCGACCCGCCAAGCAGCCTCGCATTGGCAGACGCTCTCGTAGAGGCGAGTTCGGACCCTTTGGGGTTTCGTATGCGGTCACCTTGGGACCGGCTGACGGACGTCTCGACCTACGGGCCCTCTGGGTCTGAGGAAGACGACGAACCCAGCTTCTGTTGGGATTTCTCCGGACTAGGCAACCCCTGTGCCATGCGGGACTTTATGACCGCATGCGACTACTGCCTTTCTGACTGTTCCGACGGTAGCCGCGGCTTCGACGACGAAGACTGCGGCCCGAGTCGTGAATGTTTCCACGTCGATCTAGGGGGTCCGGTGAAGGCAACCATCTTGGTATGCCGGCGGACGGTGATCCCCCTAGGCCGGTGCCTCGCGTTGACATCCTTCGGGAGCTAGCTGTGGTCCCAGTCCCTGCGGGGGGTCAGGACACACAGCTCGAGCAAATCCGCGAGGTGCAGGCCAGGCTCGACGAGGGAGCAGGAGCGCTTGAGCCGATCCGCCGGGACGTCGGGCAGGCATGGGTGGTCCAACCTCCAGCCGGAGAAATACGTCATCTACCCCAGGGCTTCCTGCACCGCATCGCCGACGATGTCAGGGTCAGGCCGCCACCCACATCCAGCGGGGTTGGCCAGAACCTGGCTGCAGCAGCAATGCTCCTCCGCGCAATGCTGGAGCCTTCAACCACCGAGGGGCGACGCATCCAGGGAGAGCTCAAGAATCTCCTAAAGGACGCCGCGGTCCGACGGGCCGAGAGCTCTGCCTCCCAAAGGCAGGGCTACCCCTCGGAACCTCATGCCACGACTTCCCGATTCATGCAGGAAGCCTCGGTCTACACCGGGCGCACGCGCCACACAGCGCCTGCGGCCCCGGGTCACCTCGGTAACGAGCAACCTCACTGCGACCGTCGGGCCCGCCTCGACGAGAGGGTGCGTCGAGGCTACCACCCCAGGCGTGGGGGACGCTACGACAGCGGGGAGGATCGGAGTCCTTCGCCCGAACCACCCGGTTCGCAGGCCTTCAGCTGGGCCATACGACAGGCACCATTCCCGACCCGGTTCCGACCCCCGGCTACTATCACAAAGTACTCGGGGGAGACGAGGCCGGAACTGTGGCTCGCGGACTACCGTCTGGCCTGCCAACTGGGTGGAACGGACGATGACAACCTCATCATCCGCAACCTCCCCCTGTTCCTCTCCGACACAGCTCGCGCCTGGTTGGAGCACCTGCCTCCGGGGCAGATCTCCAACTAGGACGACCTAGTCCAAGCTTTCGCCGGCAATTTCCAGGGCACGTACGTGCGCCCCGGGAACTCCTGGGACCTCTGAAGCAGCCGACAGCAGCCTGGAGAGTCTCTCCGGGACTACATCCGACGATTCTCGAAGTAGCGCACAGAGCTACCCAACATCACCGACTTGGATGTCATCGGCGCGTTCCTCGCTGGCACCACCTGCCGCGACTTGGTGAGCAAGCTGGGTCACAAGACCCCCACCAGGGCGAGTGAGCTGATGGACATCGCCACCAAGTTTGCCTCCGGCCAGGAGGCGGTCGAGGCTATCTTCCGAAAGGACAAGTAGCCCCAGGGCCACCCATCGGAAGATGCCCCCGAGGCGTCAACCCAGCGCGGCGCCAAGAAGAAGGGCAAGAAGAAGTCGTAAGCGAAACGCGACGCCGCCGACGCGGACCTTGTCGCCGCCGCCGAGTTCAAGAACCCTCGGAAACCCCCAGGAGGTGCCAACCTCTTCGACAAGATGCTCAAGGAGTCGTGCCCCTATCACCAGGGGCCCGTCAAGCACACCCTTGAGGAGTGCATCATGCTTCGGCGCCACTTCCACAGGGTCGGGCCACCCGCGGAGGGCGGCAGGGCCCACGACGACGATACGAAGGAAGATCACCAAGCAGGAGAGTTCCCCGAGGTCCACGACTGCTTCATGATCTACGGTGGGCAAGCGGCGAATGCCTCGGCTCGGCACCGCAAGCAAGAGCGCCGGGAGGTCTGTTCGGTGAAGGTGGCGGTGCCAGTCTACCTAGACTGGCCCGACAAGCCCATCACCTTCGACCGAGCCGACCACCCCGACCATGTGCCGAGCCCAGGGAAATACCCTCTCGTCGTCGACCCCGTCATCGGCGACGTCGGACTCACCAAGGTCCTCATGGACGGAGGCAGCAGCCTCAACATCATCTACGCCGAGACCCTCGAGCTCCTGCGTGTCGATCTGTCCTCCGTCCGGGCAGGCGCTGCCCTTCCACGGGATCATTCCCGAGAAGCGCGTCCAGCCCCTCAGACAACTCGACCTTCCCGTCTGCTTCGGAACACCCTCCAACTTCCGAAGGGAGACCCCGACGTTCGAGGTGGTCGGGTTCCGAGGAACCTACCACGCGGTACTGGGAAGACCGTGCTACGTGAAGTTCATGGTCGTCCCCAACTACACCTACCTGAAGCTCAAGATGCCGGGCCCCAACGGGGTCATCACCGTTGGCCCCACGTACAAACACGCTTTCGAATGCGACGTGGAGTGCGTGGAGTACACCGAGGCCCTCGCCGAATCCGAGGCCCTCTTCGCTGACCTGGAGAGCCTCCCTAAGGAGGTGCCGGACGTGAAGCGTCATGCCGGCAACTCTGAGCCAGCGGAGACGGTCAAGGCCGTCCCTCTCGACCCCAGCAGCGACGCCTCCAAGCAGATCCAGAACGGCTCCGGGCTCGATCCCAAATAGGAAGCAGTGCTCGTCGACTTCCTCCACGCAAACGCCGACGTTTTCGCGTGGAGTCCCTCGGACATGCTTGGCATACCGAGGGAGGTCGCCGAGCACTCGCTGGATATCCGAGCTGGAGCCCGACCCATCAAGCAGCCTCTGCGACCCGAAGACGGAGGCCTATTGCGATGAGGTTCGGCGCCTGGAAGACAAGTTCTACGGGCTCGAGCTCAACCACATCGCCCGACGCTACAACGAGATTGTGGACGAGCTGGCTAAGATAGCCTCGGGACGGACAACGGTTTCCCTGGACGTCTTCTCCCGAGACCTACATCAACCCTCAGTCAAGACTGACGACTCGCCCGAGCCCGAGAAGGCCTCGGACCACCCCGAGGCACCCTCGGCCGAGCCCGAGACGCCCTCGGCTCCGCCCGAGGCACCCTCGGCCCTCAAGGGTGAGGCACTGCGCGTTGAGGGGAAGCAGAGCGGGGTCGTGCCTGACCAAAACTGGCAGGCCCCGTACCTGCAGTATCTCCATCGAGGGGAACTACCCCCCGACCAGGCCAAAGCTCGGCGATTGGCACGGCATGCCAAGTCGATCGTCCTACTGGGGGACGGCAAGGAGCTCTACCACCGCAGCCCCTCAGGCATCCTCCAGCGATGCATCTCCATCACCGAAGGTCAGGAACTCCTCCGAGAGATACACTCGGGGGCTTGCGGCCATCACGCAGCGCCTCGAGCCCTTGTCGGAAATGCTTTCCGACAAGGTTTCTACTGGCCGACGGCGGTGGCCGACGCCACTAGAAATGTCCGCACCTGCGAGGGGTGTCAGTTCTACGCAAGGCAGACCCACCTGCCTGCTCAGGCTCTGCGAACGATACCCATCACCTGGCCTTTTGCTGTATGGGGTCTGGACCTCGTCGGCCCCTTGCAGAAGGCACCTGGGGGCTACACACACCTGTTGGTCGCCATCGACAAATTCTCCAAGTGGATCGAGGTCCGACCCCTGAACAGCATCAGGTCCGAGCAGGCGGTGGCGTTCTTCACCAACATCATCCATCAATTCGGGGTCCCGAACTCCATCATCATCGACAACGGCACCCAGTTCACCGGCAGAAAGTTCCTGGACTTCTGCGAGGATCACCACATCCGGGTGGACTGGGCCGCCGTGGCTCATCCCATGACGAATGGGCAAGTAGAGCGTGCCAACGGCATGATTCTACAAGGACTCAAGCCTCGGATCTACAACGACCTCAACAAGTTTGGCAAGCGATGGATGAAGGAACTCCCCTCGGTGGTCTGGAGCCTGAGGACAACACCGAGCCGAGCCACGGGCTTCATGCCGTTCTTTCTAGTCTATGGGGCCAAGGCCATCTTGCCCACAGACTTAGAATACGGTTCCCCGAGGACGAGGGCCTATGCCGACCAAAGCAACCAAGCTAGTCGAGAAGACTCGCTGGACCAGCTGGAAGAGGCTCGGGACAGGGCCTTACTACACTCAGCACGGTACCAGCAGTCCATGCGACGCTACCACGCCCGAGGGGTCCAGTCCCGAGACCTCCAGGTGGGCGATCTGGCGCTCCGGCTGCGACAAGATGCCCGAGGGCGGCACAAGCTCACGCGTCCCTAGGAGGGGCCGCTTGTCGTCGCCAAAGTTCTGAAGCCCGGAACAGACGAACTGGCCGACAGCCAAGGCGAGGTCTGCACCAACACTCTGAACGTCTAATAGCTACATTGCTCCTATCCTTAAGATGCTTTCAAGTTGTTCGCTTGCCTTGCCTCCAAGCAAATCTTAGTCGTCAAGGAAGGGTCGGCCTTGCCTCGGCAGAACCCGACCCTCCCTCGGGGGCTAAGAAGGGGGGAACCCCCTCTGCGTCAAAATTTTCCTCTCAAAATTTTCCTCAAAAAAGGTCTTCCATCAAAACGACCTTCGTGTCTCCCGGCTATATTAGTAACAAGACCCCAAGATACGAATAAGAGTGCATGTAAGTGGCAAGGCCGACCGAGCCGAGGAACTCCTATGCCTCTGGGATACAGATACCTCACTCGTCGCCTACCGCGAAAAATAACTCTTACTTGGGTAAGAAATCTTGTTACTGACGAACGAGCCCGGATACGCGAAATAGAAGGGAAAAGACGCAGCTTCATATCACGACGATGAAAGTGTTCAGGCCTCAGCGGCCGCGAAAGGCGCACACGTGTCCAAAATAAACTGCTCTGGCAGAATCAAGCATTGCCCGGGGGAGGGGCGGCACCCTTGGCGTCATCCCCGACTTCAGCGCCGTCTCCACCCTCGGCGGGACCCGCCTCAGCCTCGAACGATGACGCCAACGGAAGGATCTCCGCCTCGAAGATGGACGCCAGCACCGCGCTCGGGCCCATGGCGGCCGCGTCGAGCCTCTGGACTTCGGTCAGGGCAGCCTCGTCTTCATCGGGAAGGCAGTACCCCTCGCTGACCCGCTCCAGGTCCACGTCATAGTGGGATGCGAGCACGGCGAAGGCCCGCCTAACGCCGTGATGCAGCGCCTCGCGGAGTCGGCTGCGCGCGCGGTCGCCCAAGGCCTGCAGGCGACTCTGAGGGGAACTCCCCGAGGGAACGTCGTCGAGGCCTAAGGACTGGCCGAAGGCCAAGATGGCCTCGGACATGGCCGCGCTGTCGGCCTCCCTCTGGGCGAGCGCCTTGGTGGACTCACCGAGAGCAGATTCGAGCTCTGAAAACAGCCAAAACAGAAGACTTCAAACACTGGTTGAGGAACAAAGCTGGATCAAAATCTTAAAACAGCCAAGACATGCCTTCGGCTCGGGCGCGCTGCTCCGAGGATGCGGCTCGGGCCACAGCCAGGTCTGCTGTGAGGGTTCCGGCCCGAGCAGACGCCTCGGCCAACTGGGCACCGAGAGCCTCGGCCCGGCTTTCGGCCTGGTCCCGCTCACCGATGACCTGGCCAAGCTCCAGCTGCTGCCGCTGCGCCTCCGCGCGCGCCGCCGCTGCCTCTGCTCCCAGATCGGCGCAGAGCAACCGAAGGTCCGCCGCCTCGGCGCTCCGTTGGGAGAGGCGTTCGGTAGCCTCGGCAAGCGTGGCCCTCAGGGACCGCAGCGAACCCCAGACATGGTCCTCTCGGCGGATGAACGACGACTTGGCGGTGCTCAGATCTGTTAGATCCTAAGAAAGGGAAGCGAGGCGTCACAAAGGATGACTTGATCACGTGAAAGGTATATTCAAGCTTGTTACCTGAAGGATCTTGGGAACGTCCCTGCGAAGGACCTCCAAGGTCGACCGAAGCGACCCCACCGTCGCCTCGGCACACTCACGAAGCCCGTCCCAAGACTCCTCCTCTCGCTTGTCGTCAAGAACGAAGAGGGGATCCGAAGCCCCATGGGTCCAAAACCGGAGCGACCCACACCGCTCGTCGGCACTGCGCCGCGCGGGGATGAGGTCGCCACTCCCCAGGACGGGTCGCGGTTCCGTGCCCCCTCCTTCGAAGCATCAGGTAGCGACGCCTCGGCCATCTCCGCATCGGCGGCGACGGGTGGCCCCACGGCCAGAACGGCAACAGCCTCGGCGGAAGCCGGTGCCAGTGTCGGCGACGCATCTGGTGGGCTCAGGGCTGTGGCTGCGCCAGCAGTTCCCTCGGCACGGCGGCCACCTCAGCGGAGGGGTCAACCTCGAGGGCTTGCCCCACGGCAGCTTGTGCTGCCTGTGCCCCCCGCTCGGAGGCACCTTGTGCTGAGGCCAGCCAGCCGGCGAGACCCGGTCCGGCATCGGCTGCAGAGGCCGGCGCCGTCTTAAGGGCCTTCCGTGGAGCCAGGCTGGTCGAACCGTGCCTCCGTTTGCTGGGAAGAAAGGGAAGAGCAAGATCAGGACACGTAAAGAAGGAACCGGAATAGAGGTATTCTCCGATACTTACCCGCTCCGGGCCACGACCAATCATGCCTGTGGGGAGGCCCCTCGGGCCTCGTCCCCCACAGGCGCCACCGATGTTTGCCCCGTCGGCGGCTTCGGCACCCTCCCTGCCTCGGACGCCCGGGGCGCCGAAGGGACGGTCTGCCCAAGCACAGACACGGCGGCCTGAGGGTCAGCCTTCTGTGCTACCCGCACGAGCAACGGCTCTTCAGGGATGGGCAGGTCGGCCTGGCTCCCCAGGGTCGCCTCAACCACCTCGGCCACGGGGTCGAGTGCCCCCTCGGCCTGCCCCCGTTCTTCGGACCGAGACCCCAACGTCTCGGCTCCGGATACCGACGGCGCCAGCCCGCACAGGGGCTGGCTCAGCGACCCCTGGCCCAGCCTCAGATCTGGGCTGAGGCCAAGGCGGGCGGCCATGCCGTCGTCTTCATCGTCATCGTCGTCATCATCATCAGGCGTCTCCGGTGACAGCTCCCTCGGGAGCCCGTCCCTCTCCTGCCGTCGATGATGCTTCTCCAAGGCGTCCCGAGCCCGCATCCGCTCGCGGGCCCGAGCCTTCTCCGCGTCCTTCTTCTCCTTCTTCCTCTCCGCAGCAACCCTCCGCGCGGCTCGGTCCACCACATCCTCCGGGACCGATGGCGTGGAAGGCTTGTGGGACCCCAGCTCCTGGAAATAAACAAAAAGTCTCGGCCAAGAGGACCAGGTGCAATCCGACACAAGAAAGAAGGAGGAGCGGACACTCACCAGGGACATGCACCCGCGATCAGGACACATCGGAAGCTGGGTGAGGGCGCCGGCATCAGGCTTCCCTAACGCGCCGGCCACCCGCCTGTCGAAGTCATCGGTGGAGAGGGGGATCGAGGACATCTGCGAACCCTCCAAGCCGACCTCCGGCGTCATCTCCGAAAGTAGCAGCCGTCGCTCTATTAGGGGGAGCACCCTCCGGCGATGGATGGCGGCAACCACCCCCGCGGCGGTGAGCCCTCCTTCTCGCAGCTCCTCTAGGGCCTTCAAAAGGGGCTGGAGATTCTTCTGCCTCTCGCGCGGGGCCCCGTAGCACCAGTTATCGCCGGCGGCGGTCACCACTCGCTGGGAAACGACGGGAGCCTCCCGTCGTCGTTTCGGAGATAAAACCACCGGTGCTGCCACCCTTTGTTCGAAGATGCGAAGACGGCGGGGATGTACTGCAGCGCCCGTGCCTGCCTCAACTGGAGGATGCAGCCGCCGGCCCGCACCGCCATGCGGACTCTTCTTTCCCCCGTCGACGAGGCAAAAAGCTCCGCGGAGAAGAGATGGGTCCACAGGTCCCAGTGAGGGGCGATCCCCAAATACCCTTCGCAAACTGCCGTGAAGATGGCTGCTTGCGAAATGGAGTTGGGACTGAGATTGTGCAGCTCCACCCCGTAGGCGTGCAGAATCGCCCGCATAAAACGGCTCGCCGGTATTCCAAACCCCCGCTCGTGGAAGGAGGTGAAGCTCAACACGTACTCCGGCGGCGGGGACGGGGCGGCCTCGCTCAGAGGGGCCAGCCACTCCGGCGGCGAGTCACCGGAGAGGGGGCGAAGCAGACCATCGGTAACAAGGACCTCCAGATCATCCGTCGTGACGGTGGAGAAAGGCCATGGGTCACGCGGCGAAACAACAGTCACCCGGTCGGCAATCACCAAACAGAAGAGGTGGCGGCGGAGAAGGCGAGGTGCGCGGTTTCCTTTCTCTGGTTGTTTCTTCAGGTTGCGAAAACCTAAGTGGGAAGCGAGCAGCAGAGTAAAGAACCGTCACCGGTCCCTCTCCCAAATATATAAAGGACCAGGCGAGACCCATTCAACACTTCGCCCGGATCGGCCGCAGGATTCAAAAACACGAAGCGAAATAGTCGTTCCTCGAACGGCTCGCGCACGCGCAACGGCTGCTCCACGAAATGCGCGCCCCGTTGCATTAACTCCGCAGCGGGACACGCGGTGCCTCTGGCAGGAGAAGCGAGCGACGCTTTGCCTTCGCCACAATGACCGTGTCAAAAAAAGGTACGCCATGTCGTTCGATTTCGTATCCTTTTCCTTTTTTCCTCTTTCTCTCTCTTGCAACAGGGACCGGGAAAGGGGATACCCCGAAAAGGATCCTTCTTCGTGAAGGAACCAGGCTCCGAGCCTTCCTACTGATCAGAGGTTCGAAGGCTGGCCCCTCGGAAGGGTTCGACAGCCGCCTCAGATCGTGTGGGCTCTACACCCACTACTGGTCAGGGGTTCGAAGGTCGGCCCCCCGAAAGGGTTCAACGACCGCCTCAGGCTACTCGGGCTCCGCGCCCACTACTGATCAGGGGTTCGAAGGCTGGCCCCCGAAGGGTTCACAGTCGCCTCAGACATAGAGCGAGGGATGACCATGGGTACGTTCGATACATAACCAAGGCTCGGGCTACGCTCCCAAGGTACCCTAGGACATTTCCGAGACCAGCGGGAGCGATCTTGTAACAGAATCCCATCGGAGGGAGGCATTGAGCCCTCGGACCCCGTCGCCAGGGGACTGGGTCTGGCAAATCACCCGCAGGTACTTTTGGGCACGCCTCTGGGCCACAGCTGACCCCTAATGAATGGGGCACGGGCGTCCACTCGGATCACCCGTTCACAGCTCACTAGAGACACCATGTTCGTCGCCCACCGAGGGCAACATGGCGCTTTCCCCCCTCCTCCTTGCGGAAAGGCGACGCAGGGGCGTATGTAAAAAAGTCGAGTCTGTCCTTGATCGTCCTCTCGCTCTGTGCGGAGGCTCGCGGGCTGCTCTCGCAAACTCAGCTCCGGCCAAACCGTTGATAGCGTCAACATACCAGCCCGAGAACTTGGAACTCGACGGTGCACTCGGGCTACGGCCAGCTCGCATGAGGGAACGACCAGACCAGCCGAACCATTGCACGAGGCATTAAGACCTCGAAGGAGTCTAACCACTCCTCCGAGGCCTCTGGGGCTACACCCGGCGGGTGCGCTCGCTCGCCCCCGCCGGAACGAACAGCAACCGAGAAAGGCTGGTCCCCTTGCAAAAAAAGTGCGAAGAAAGCCTCCAAGCGAGTGTTAACACTCCCTTGGAGGCTCGGGGGCTACTGTCGGGAACCATAATTAGGGGTACCCTCGAGGTTCCTAAATCTCAGTTGGTAACCCCCATCAGCATAAAGCTGCAAAGGCCTGATGGGTGCGATTAAGTCAGGGATCGGTCCATTCGAAGGACGCATTCAAGCCTCGCCCGAGCCTAGCCTCGGACAAGGGCGGTCGACCCCGGAGGATCTCCGCCTCGCCCGAGGCCCCCTCAGCGGCTAGCGTATTTCCGGCTCGCCCGAGGCCTTGTCTTCGCCAAGAAGCAACCCTGACCAAATCGCTGCGCCAACCGACCAAATCACAGGAGCATTTAATGCAAAGGTGGCCTGACACCTTATCCTGACGCGCGCCCTGCGGCCGACAGAGCCGAAGTGACCGCCGTCACTTCGCCGCTCCACTGACCGGCCTGACAGAAAGACAGCACCGCCTGCACCACTCCGACTACGGTGCCACTCGACAGAGTGAGGCTGACAGGTGGTCAGGACCAGCCGCAGACACCATAGGAAACTCCGCTCTGCCCGACCCAGGGCTCGGACTCGGGCTAAGTCCTGAAAGACGGCGAACTCCGCTCCGCCCGACCCAGGGCTCGGACTCGGGCTAAGTCCCGGAAGACGGCGAACTCCGCTCCGCCTGACCCAGGGCTCAGACTCGGGCTAAGTCCCGGAAGACGGCGAACTCCGCTCCGCCCGACCCAGGGCTCGGACTCGGGCTAAGTCCTGGAACACGGCGAACTCCGCTCCGCCCGACCCAGGGCTCGGACTCGGGCTCAGCCCCAGAAGACGACGAACTCCGCCTCGCCCGACCCCAGGGCTCGCACTCCGCCCTGGCCTCAGCCGACGGTCTCCGCCTCGCCCGACCCAAGGGTTCGGACTCGACCTCGGCCGCAGAAGACAGACTCGACTTCGGCTTCGGAGGAGCTTCCACGTCGCCCAACCTAGGGCACGGACCGGCCACGTCAATAGGAGGCGACATCACCACCCTACCCCGAGCTGACTCAAGCCACGGGGGACAAGACCGGCGTCCCATCTGGCTCGCTCCACCAGATAGGCAATGATGGCGTCCCGCATGCTCAGTGACGATGGCGGCTCGCAGCCCCCTTACGGAAGCAGGAGGACGTCAGCAAGGACTCAACAGCTCCGACAGTTGTCCCTCCGCCAAGCTCCAGCTATCCTCCGACGGCCACGACATCACACCAGCAGGGTGCCAAAATCTCTCGGGCTGCCACGACGGCATGTACTTAGGGCGCTAGCTCTCCCCCGCTAGACACGTAGCACTCTGCTACACCCCCCATTGTACACCTGGATCCTCTCCTTGCGCCTATAAAAGGAAGGACCAGGGCCCTCTTAGAGAGGGTTGGCTGCGCGGGGACGAGGACGAGACGAGGCGCTCGCGTGAGCCCGCTCGCTCCCTCTCCCGCGTGGACGCTTGTAACCCCCTACTGCAAGCGCACCCGACCTGGGCGCGGGACGAACACGAAGGCCACGGGACTTCCACCTCTCTCTCTCGCCATCTCCGGCCACCTCGCTTTCCCCCCCTTCGCGCTCGGCCTCGCATCGACCCATCTGGGCTGGGGCACGTGGCGACATTTACTCGTCGGCTTAGGGACCCCCCGGTCTCGAAACGCCGACACTACCTCTTTTGACAAGAATAAAACATTTGCTACCAAAGACTCTAAAATATGAAACATTAGGCTTTTTACCAGTGAGGAGTTCGTATGATGTCTTCTTGAGGATTCGGTGAAGATACAACCGGTTGATGGCGTAGCATGCGGTGTTGACCGCCTCGGCCCAAAACCGATTCGAAGTCTTGTACTCATCAAGCATGGTTCTTGCCATGTCCAAAAGAGTTCTATTCTTCCTCTCCACTACACCATTTTGTTGTGGCGTGTAGGGAGAATAGAACTCATGCTTGATGCCCTCCTCCTCAAGGAAGCCTTCGATTTGTGAGTTCTTGAACTCCGTCCCATTGTCGCTTCTAATTTTCTTGATCCCCAAGCCGAACTCGTTTTGAGCCTGTCTCAAGAATCCCTTTAAGGTCTCTTGGGTTTGAGATTTTTCATGTAAAAAGAATACCCAAGTGAAGCGAGAATAGTCATCCACAATAACAAGACAGTACTTACTCCTGCCGATGCTTATGTAAGCGATCGGGCCGAATAGGTCCATGTGGAGGAGTTCGAGTGGCCTGTCAGTCGTCAAGATGTTCTTATGTGGATGATGAGCACCAACTTGCTTCCCTGCCTGGCATGCGCTACAAACCCTGTCTTTCTCAAAGTGCACATTGGTTAGTCCCAAAATGTGTTCTCCCTTTAGAAGCTTGTGAAGATTCTTCATCCCAACATGGGCTAGTCGGCGATGCCAGAGCCAACCCATGTTAGTCTTAGCGATTAAGCAAGTATCGAGTTCAGCTATATTGAAATCAACTAAGTATAGCTGACCCTCTAATACTCCCTTAAAAGCTACTGAATCATCACTTCTTCTAAAGACAGTAACACCAGTATCTGTGAAAAGATAGTTGTAACCCATTTTACATAATTGAGAAACAGAAAGCAAGTTGTAATCTAAAGAGTCTACAAGAAAAACATTAGAAATGGAATGGTCAGGTGATATAGCAATTTTACCCAATCCTTTGACCAAACCTTGATTTCCATCCCCGAATGTGATAGCTCGTTAGGGATCTTGGTTTTTCTCGTAGGAGGAGAACATTCTTTTCTCCCCAGTCATATGGTTTGTGCACCCGCTATCGATGATCCAATTTGATCCCCCGGATGCATAAACCTACAAAACAGATTTAGTTCTTGATTTTAGGTACCCAAACAGTTTTGGGTCCTTTGACATTAGATACAAGAACTTTGGGTACCCAAACACAAGTCTTTGATCCCTTGTGTTTACCCCCAGCATATTTGGCAACTACCTTGCCGGATTTGTTAGTAAGCACATAGGAAGCATCAAAAGTTTTAAATGAAACACTATGATCATTTGATGCTTTAGGAGTTTTCTTCTTAGGCAATTTAGCATGGGTTGATTGCCTAGAACTAGATGTCTCACTCTTATACATAAAAACATGGTTAGGGCCAGAGTGAGACTTCCTAGAATGAATTCTCCTAATTTTGCTCTCGATATAACCGGCACGGTACAAAATGTAACCCTCGTTATCCTGAGGCATGGGAGCCTTGCCCTTAACAAAATTAGACAATCTTTTAGGAGGGGCACTAAGTTTGACCTTGTCCCCCTTTTGGAAGCCAATGTCGTCCTTGATACCAGGGCATCTCCCACTATAGAGCATACTTCTAGCAAATTTAAATTTTTCATTTTCTATGTCATGCTCGGCAATTTTAGCATCTAATTTTGCTATATGATTATTTTGTTGTTTAATTAAAACCATATGATCATAAATAGCATCAATATCAACATCTCTACATCTAGTGCAAATAGAAACATGCTCAATGGTGGATGTAGAGGGTTTGCAAGTTTTTAGATCAACAATCTTAGCATGTAAAATGTCATTTTCACTTCTAAGATCGGAAATGGAAGCATTGTAAACATCTAAGTCTTTAGCCTTAGCAATCAATTTTTCATTTTCAATCCTAAGGCTAGCAAGAGAGGCATTCAATGTTTCAATCTTAGCAATAGAAATAGCATGATCATTTCTAAGATTGTCATATGAATCATCATGAATATTTGAATCAACCTTAGCAAATAATCTAGCATTCTCATTTCTAAGGTTGGCAATCAAATCATGGCATGTGCTTAGCTCATTAGTTAATTTTTCACATTTTTCCATCTCTAGAGCATAAGCATTCTTAACCTTAACATGCTTCTTATTTTCCTTAATTAGGAAGTCCTCTTGAGAATCCAAGAGTTCATCCTTCTCATGAATAGCACTAATTAGTTCGTTTAATTTTTCTTTTTGTTGCATATTCTTCATCACTAGAGGATTCATATCTAGTGGAGGATTTAGATTTAACCTTTTTCTTTTTGCCGTCCTTTGCCATGAGGCACTTGTGGCCGACGTTGGGGAAGAGAAGTCCCTTGGTGACGGCGATGTTGGCGGCATCCTCGTCGGAGGAGGAGTCGGTGGAGCTTTCGTCGGAGTCCCACTCCCGGCAAACATGGGCATCGCCGCCCTTCTTCTTGTAGTACCTCTTCTTCTCCTTTCTTCTCCCCTTCTTGTCGTCGCCCCTGTCACTATCACTAGATAATGGACATTTTGCAATAAAATGACCGGGCTTACCACACTTGTAGCACACTTTCTTGGAGCGGGGCTTGTAATCCTTTCCTCTCCGTTGCTTGAGGATTTGGCGAAAGCTCTTGATGATGAGCGTCATTTCCTCGTTATCGAGCTTGGAGGGGTCGATGGGTTGTCTACTTGATGTAGACTCCTCCTCCTTCTCCTCCGTTGCCTTGAATGCGATGGGTTATGGCTCGGGCGTGGAGGAGGCACCTTGCTCGATGATTTTATTTGAGCCTTTGATCATTAGCTCAAAGCTCACAAACTTCCCTATAACCTCCTCGAGAGACATTAGCATATATCTAGGATCACCTTGAATTAATTGAACTTGTGTAGGGTTAAGAAAAACGAGGGATCTTAGAATAACCTTGACCATCTCATGGTCATCCCATTTGGTGCTCCCGAGGTTGAGCACTTGGTTCACCAAGGTCTTCAAGCAGTTGTACATAGCTTGCGGATCCTCCCCTTGGTGAAGCATGAAGCGACCGAGCTCCCCTCGATCGTCTCCCGCTTGGTGATCTTTGTCACCTCGTCTCCTTCGTGCGCCGTTTTGAGTACATCCCAAATCTCTTTTGCGCTTTTCAATCCTTGCACCTTATTATACTCCTCTCGACTTAGAGAGGCGAGGAGTATAGTAGTGGCTTGGGAGTTGAAGTGTTGGATTTGGGCCACTTCATCTGAATCATAGTCTTCATCCCCTACGGATGGTACCTACACACCAAACTCAACAACGTTCCAAATACTTGTGTGGAGTGAGGTTAGGTGATGCCTCATTTTGTCACTCCACATATTATAATCTTCACCGTCAAAGACCGGTGGTTTGCCTAATGGAACGGAGAGTAATGGAGTATGTTTAGAAATGTGTGGGTAGTGTAGGGGAATCTTACTAAACTTCTTGCGCTCATGGCGCTTAGAAGTTATGGACGGTGAGTTGGAGCCGAAGGTTCATGGCAATGAAGAGTCGGTCTCGTAGTAGACCACTTTCCTCATCTTTTTCTTCTTTTCGCCACTCCGATGCGTCTTGTGGGAAGGGGATTCCTTCTCCTTCTTTTTGTTGCGGGACTCTCCTGATGGAGCCTTCCCGTGGCTTGTAGCGGGTTTGTCGCCGGTCACCATCTCCTTCTTGGCGTGTTCTCCCGACATCACTTCGAGCGGTTAGGCTCTAATGAAGTACCGGGCTCTGATACCAATTGAAAGTCGCCTAGAGGGGGGTGAATAGGGCAAAACTAAAATTTACAACTTAATCACAACTACAAGCCGGGTTAGCGTTAGAAATAATAATAAGTCTGAGAGAGAGGGCGCGAAACAAATCGCAAGCGAATAAAGAGTATGACACGCGGATTTGTTTTACCGAGGTTCGGTTCTCGCAAACCTACTCCCCGTTGAGGTGGTCACGAAGACCGGGTCTCTTTCAACCCTTTCCCTCTCTCAAACGGTCCCGCGGACCGAGTGAACTTCTCTTCTCAATCAATTTGGGAACCAAATTTCCCGCAAGGACCACCACACAATTGGTGTCTCTTGCCTTGATTACAATTGAGATGATCGTAAGAAAGAATGAGAAAAAGAAGCAATCCAAGCGCCAGAGCTCAAAAGAACACAACAAATCTCTCTCACTAATCACTAAAGCCTTGTGTGGAATTGGGAGAGGATTTGATCACTTTGGTGTGTCTTGTATTGAATGCCTAGCTCTTGTAAGTAGTTGGAAGGTGGAAAACTTGGATGACTTGAATGTGGGGTGGTTGGGGGTATTTATAACCCCAACCACCAAACTAGCCGTTTGGTGGAGGCTGCTGTCGCATGGCGCACCGGACAGTCCGGTGCGCCACCGGACACTATCCGGTGCACCAGCCACGTCACCTGGCCGTTGGGTTCCGACCGTTTGAGCTCTATCTTGTGGGCCCGCCTGGCTGTCTAGTGGTGCACCGGACAAGCCCTGTAGGCTGTCCGGTGTGCCACCCGCGCGTGCTCTGACTTCTACGCGCGCTGGCGTGCATTTAATGCGCCTGCAGTCGACCATTGGCGCGAAGTAGCCATTGCTCCGCTGGCTCACCGGACAGTCTGGTGTGCACCTGACATGCCCGGTGAATTATAGTGCAGCGGATTCCCGAAGCTGGCGAGTTCAGAGTTTCTCTCCTCTGGGACACTGGACACTGTCCGGTGGTGCACCGGACAGTCCGGTGAATTATAGCGGAGCGCCTTTGAGAATTCCCGAAGGTGTGGAGTTCAGCTTGAAGTCCCCTGGTGCACCGGACAGTCCGGTGCGCCAGACCAGGGCACACTTCGGTTATCCCTTGCTCTCTTTGTTGAACCCTTTTCTTGGTCTTTTTATTGGCTTAGTGTGAGCCTTTGGCACCTGTATAACTTATAGACTAGAGCAAACTAGTTAGTCCAATTGTTTGTGTTGGGCAATTCAACCACCAAAATCAATTAGGAACTAGGTGTAAGCCTAATTCCCTTTCATCCGGGCCCGCCTCAGGAGGAGATATGATCCTATTGGTGGGGCCAGAGTCTTATTGGCGGTTGGCCTGCTACTCCTGCGCGCCTGTTGATGCAGTGGCTGCCAGCTCGCCTATGGTCACGCCGACGACCATGCCCGTTTTCACGGTTGACCGACCTGTGACTCTCGCACTTAGCGCGCACTGCTGGGCCATGCGCGGGGTGCCTCGAGTGACCGCACTGGTTCTGAAAACTTATCTTTTCAGTTTTCCGCGACGGCCCCGAGGAGTCGTGGCATTGGCGCGAGTGGCGGTGCGACTTTTCCGCACCCAGTGACCGGCGCGCCGGTTGCATGACATGTAGGCCAGGGCCCCCATGTTGGACCGCCGGTTGCAGCGGAGCTGAGGGGGCGGTTGTACGCTTCCCGCGTGGCGGTTCGACTTTTCGACCGCTGGTTTTGACGAAGATGAGGGAGCGTTTAACCGTGGGACGGTTGCATGCTCCTTTGTGTGGCGGTTCGCCTTCCTGACCGCTGGTTGCCCCGAGAATGAAGGGGCGCATAACTGTGGGGCAGTTGCACGCTCCCTGCACGGTGGTTTGCCTTCTTCGCGCTTCAGGTCAGTCAGTCTAACACGTGGGGCCTAGCCCCCGTGTCATAGGGTAGGAACCTTGGAGTACGTCAGGGGAGATTTTGCCCGTGACGCTTTAGGGCACGAGTGGGGAGATCTGCCTATAAAAAGGGATCGATCTCCCGGGCAGTAATCATGCTTTGCTCCTCTCGCCTTCATCGCGCCCTTTCGCCTTCCGGGCCTCCAGATGGGGTGCGCCGGTGTTTTCTGGAGAGGTCCGCGTCAGGGCCACCCCCTTCGGCGACCTCACCGCCAGAGAGCTCGCGCCCGTTGTGGTGCCGGCGGTCTTGCCTTCTTCTTGCTGCTGCTTAGAGGAGCGCAACCTTGAGGAGGTTGGTGCTCTTCCACCATTGCTCGGCTTTAAGGATTTTCATCATGCAGTCCGGCTGCAGTCCCCCGCCAGTGGTCATCCAAAAGGATGACTACCAGCCTTGTGGTGGGGAGAAGCAAGCTGGGCTGCGGCCTCCCTCCTGCCCTCAGCTTCAAGGATGTTCATCATCCTTGCTGGGGTGGGAGGCGAGCCGAGTCGGGGTCCTGCCTTTCGCATGGGCCGGTGACCCGCTTCTTCCTCCAGCATTCAGGGGAGAAGGCGTTCACCGGCCTTACGGAGAAGGCGAACTTCGGCTACGTGGGGCCGGCCGGCTGCAAGCGCTATCAGCTGCCGCGTGCCTATCTCCCTGGCTCAGATGGCCCTGGGGCCGCCTCCGACGCTGCCTCCTGCCGCTTGGTCGGGGCGTGGCTGTCCGTCCACCGCACGGGCGACGGTCGCGCCGTGCGCAGGTCTGCCACATCCACGGCTTCTCCCGCGCCACTGGCCGTACTAGGGGGCCGTACAAGACACCGTACATCACGGGGGTGGCGGCGGCGTTCTTGGATGGTCTTGTCCTCACTCTGTGGGAGGACGGGAGCGAGGACCTCTTCACGCGCGCCGAGGTAGCCACCGTCCACCGGTGTGGAGGTGGCCGCTGTCGTCGATGCCGAGGTGGTCGTAGCCGCTGGTGAGGCTGCCCCTTATAGAGGTGGTTGCCTCCGCTGTCGGGACCATCAGAGCCACCTGCTACTGAGTCCCCGACTCTTTGGCTTTAATGGCCTCGCTGTCACCCCCCGTAGGAGGACGGGGACGAGGAACTATTCGCAGTAGCGCTCACCCTAAGGTGATCGCTGCTGCTGGCGAGTCGCTCGGAGCGGAGGTCGTTGTCGCTGCTAGTGGAGAGGTGATCGCTGTCGCCGGCGATCCGTCGATGCAGAGGTGGTCGCCGCCGTTGGTGGGGCTGTCCGGAGCCAGCTTCCAACGCGACTACTGCTGGTGCAGCGTAGTCCATTCCTGCAGAAATGGAGCTAGGGTCCCGCTTGTAAGGGAATGTAATGACATTTGCTTGAGAGCAGAATGTAATAACATATGTATGTAGGATTTTAGCCTGGGAAGCCAAGTTGTGTGTTCGAACCCCCTGGATGGTGGCTTCAAGTACTAAGACACCGGCCGCAGGGCGGTAGAGTATGCAGGCTCACGGTACGGGACCAGGCTGAGCGGCTACACAGTTTCCAGACCCCCTAGGAGACAAGTGCCCGTTCTTCAGAGCTGGACCTCCAGGTTGTTGGACGCACAGGACTATAGTTTTAAATACTAGGACACCCGTCATGGAGTGGTGGAGTGTGCAGGATTTTGGGTACGGAACCAGGCTAACCGGCCACACAGGCTCCGGACCACCCTATGGAACGGGCATCCGTTCTTTAGAACCAGCCCCTAGGCCTTCCCCTATTTTTGTAAAGTAATAAATATTGTCTACTAAGCAGTATTTAACACTTATCTGTGTATCGCCTGTTCCTGCTGTACGAGATGTTGCGGTGTTGAGTCCCCCTGGTACTTGGCCCCCCACCTAGGATGCAGGCTTGATGTGTCGAGGTTGGATAACAGCGTGTTCTGAAAGAGTTGTCAACAATTCTCAGGAGGGAGCCTCTCCAAGACCTGGATCTGTACACAGCTTTTAGCCAAGGAGCGTTAGTAATACACCCGTAGGACCTGTCATCTAACACTAGCCATCCTTTGATACATGCTCGGGACTTGCAGGGTCTAGTCTAGGGGAGCCAAGTTGTGCCTCCGGACTCCCTGGATGGTGGTTCTAGGTACTAGGACACCCACCACAGAGTGGTGGAGCATGCAGGCCCACGGTACGGGACCAGGCTGAGCGGCTACACGGCTCCGGGCCACTCCAGGAGACAAGTGTCTGTTCTCTAGTTCCGGACCCTAGATTATTGGACCCACAGGACTTATAGTTCTAAGTACTAGGGTACCCGTCACGGAGCGGTGGAGTGTGCAGGCTTTCGGGTACGGGATCAGGCTAAGCGGCCACACAAGCTCCGGACCACCCCATGGAAGGGGTTCCCATTCTTTAGAACCGGCCCCTAGGCTGTCGGGTCCTCCTGCTTTCGCGCAGAGGTCCTAACCTGCAAGCCTGGCTGTCTAATTTGGATGTCATTATGTTTGATGGAACGAGAACTGCTTGGGTGGGTTAGGTAAAATAACATCCAGAAGACTGCAAGGTAAGACCATGGAGCAGTAGGACAATACTATCATAGAGGTGCATCTGAGAGGGTAGTTTTCCTTTATAACTTATCATGCATGTGTGCGGACCAACAGGTCGGGTTTATGGGGACAGACCCCACCAGGTTGGCGTACACGTATGCGCTACCTAGTTACAAAAGGGAAACAACTCGACCCCTCAGACCTGCTTTATAGATAGAACTTACAGAGATGTTCCAGCACCGGGGGAGGTACTCCTTCAGTCGTAGCTAGATAGTCACCCTTGGGTCGTAGTATTCCCGTTACCTTGAAGGGTCCTTCCCAACTGGGGAGTGTTGCGGAGCCCTGATTTGGTTTGGTACTTCCGTAAGATTAGGTCCCGACCCTGGGTTTCCATCTACATTTGACGAAGGAGCCCCCGTCCTTGGCCTTGGTCACTCGTGGATAAACCTTTCAGAAGTATAGACCCATGGGGGACCCAGAATGGTTTCCGGAGGAAGGCAGGCTTCAGCTCCATAGGCCGGGGGACATGGGGTCCCGCCGGTGGATCGTCTAGTCGCCATCGAAGTGGGAGTCTCTAGTGAAGACGTACTTTAGGTCCCCCTCGGGTGACTGGTATCTGAGCTCTCGCTCAGCCACGGCTACCTCGCCGTCGTCGACCTTTTCCTTGCCAGGGCGACGACGAGGTGGGGAGCCGTCCTCGGAAGACTGCTCACGCCGCTCGCTGATGCGTTCGCTGACGCGTTTCATGAGATCAATGATCTCGTGGCACTCCGCGATGCTGTGGCGACCGTTGGGGTGTACAGGGCACGAGCCGTCGCTACCCCTTTGCGGTCGTGGGCATTTGTTGTGGTCGTCCCAGCCCCCGGTCGTAGCTGCAACGACCAGAGCGGTGGATCGCGGCTTCTGGTAGTCGTGATCCTTCTTCTTTTTCTTCTTCTCGTCCCGGCGGGCGGCACTCGAGCCGCCCAGCTGGGCAGCCCCGGTTTGTGGGGCCAAGTGCCATGCACGGCCCTTGGCAGCTCTGGCGTACTTGTCAGCCAGAGCAAAGAGCGTGGGGACAGTTTCCACGTCATGTGTGGCCAACTTCTCCAGCATTTTCTTGTCACGTACCCCCTGTCGGAAGGCTATGATGATGGAGGCATCAGAGATACGAGGTATAGTACCTCGCACCTTGGTGAAGCGAGAGATGAACTTCCAGAGAGTCTCCCCGGGCTCCTGCCTCACCGCATGGAGGTGGGCCTCCACACCGTGTTGTTGGTAAGCACCGGCGAAGTTCGCGACGAACCGCGCGCAGAGCTCTTCCCAGGTGTAGATGGATCCTGGGGCGAGGTTCATGAGCCAAGTTTGGGCAGGTCCAGATAAGGCGACATGAAAATACGTTGCCATCACAGCGGTGTTTCCACCTGCTGCCGTGATGGCGGTGACGTACACCTGTAGGAACTCCGATGGGTTTGATGTCCCATCGTATTTTTCCGGCAGGTGCGGCCGGAACTTGGGCGGCCATGATGCTACGCGAAGATGGTCCGTGAGGGCAGCGCAGCCCACGCCGGCCAAGGGGACACCCATTTGGGATTGGGTGCCCATTGGTGTCTGCGGTGTTACCGCAGCAAAGTCTTGATCAAGGTTGCGGCCCTCGATGTTTTGGCGGCACTCACGCGCCCTTTCCAGGGAGATCCGGGCGTCCTCTCACGTACGCCTGCGGTTGAGCTCTGCCCGGAGGTCATCAGTCTGTGCACCCCTCACGGAAGGCGAGCGCACAGACGCCGTGGCTTCGCGTTGGCGGGATGACCGGGGCCTGGATCTGGTCGAGGTAGAATGCGCCATACCGAGTAGCTAGTCAACGTCGTCACGCCACTGCTTCATGGCCCTTGGTGAATACGTGGAGCTAGGGGGTGGCGTAGCAACTCCCTGGCGGCAGATAATGCTGTAGGTGTTGCCCTCGATGGAGTCCGGGACACTTGCACAGGCGTGTGCTGTTGCACGGCGTGTACAGCAGCAGCCCCAGACTCAGGGCGGTCGGGTACTCGCGGCGCAGAGGACGCAACTTCTTGCTCCATCGCCAAATCTTCCAAAGTTTCGGCACGATGCTCGATGATTCGCACCATCATGCTGAGTGAGGGAACAAGCAAAAACTTCAAGCCTAGCCCCCTACCTAGCGCGCCAAATGTCAGAGGGTAAATCTCTCCGGCCGGGTGGTGGATTGCACCCGCCCTAATTCCTAAAATAAGGAGGGGTCTAAGCGTCTTGCTTGTTACGAGGTTGGTGGATGAACACACGATAGCACACGAGGGTTTAGAGTGGTTCGGGCCGCCGGGGTGTAACACCCAACTCCAATGTGTAATGTATTGTGAGTCTGAGCCTGGATCTGTCTTGTAACGTCGCATGCATCCCCTTTTATAGGTGAAGGAGGGCATGCACAAAGGCACTGAGCCCCGACATGTGGGCCCAGGGACATAGGGAATATAACACTTGGAACTATAAATATTTGCTGCCGGGGCAATCCCCTTGTGTCCTGTCGTCTGAGATCTGTATATCTTCGGCGTGCAGGGGAAGCTTCTTGTAGAAGGGATAACACAGTGTGTTGCTTGGCACGGGCGCACTGTTCGCCAGCAGACCCAGCAGGCGCGCCGCCTGCTGGATGACCTTGATGCCGCCTGCCAGCGGATGGGATGGGACACATTAAATGCTGAGAGGGCACATCGCCCATCAGCGCAGTGGCAGGCGGCGCGTCCTCTCCTCAATAAATGCAGGGGCTGCACGGCTTTACGTCAGGCTCGGCCCGATGGCTTATGTCATGGGCCACAAGCAGCGGGTCTCCGCCTGAGCGGGAAATGAAGGGCAAAGCCTGGACACGTGTCAGCACTGGACCCCTACTCACGCCAGGGTCCTCCTCGTTCCGGGACCTTGCTGAGGTTCGGCCCTTACTCGGAGGCTCCGGACTTATACGTATAGGGGTCCGGTGTCCTTCTGTGGAGGTCCGGACCTCACGATACATACTGGGATGTGTTGTCTTTTCTTGCCACGTGGCGCCCTTTGGCCTGCCCATGCGGTGGGGTCAGGCGCCGTCCTCCGCGTGGCCTGGAGACGTTGCATGGGTGCGACATCTTCATGCTGTAGAAGAGGGTACCCCTGATTTAGGGTACCGACAGAGACACTATATGAATAACATGTAAGGAAGAAAACCCATTCTTTTTTTAATACCAAATCATTTCTGCTTGGCCAAAGATATCAACATATGTTTCCATTCTTTATTAAGAGCACAAGAGCAAGTATATAGAATGATGTAAGTGTTGGTTACTTATTTTTATTGCTGTGAATCAAAGACAAGGCAACACGAATATTAAATATTAAGAAACTTTGTTCTTCGAAGCATTATATTCTTTCAAAGATAATGGTTCTTAGACGAAGGTGATAAAGAACAGGTTTTCATCTCTCTTGAAGATAATATTATAACACAATATTATCTTGAATATCTTGACTATTCCCTTTATTTTGCATGTTATAATAATGTCAAAATCAATATTACATGCATAGTAAGACATTACAACCATTACATTACATTTGTATCTTCGGCTTGCTCGAAGGAGATAATGCAAAGATGACTTTCAATGAAAGCGTGAAAAGTACGGTAGTACTGTTCATCTATTTATATGCACGTGATGCAACCGAAATAAAAAAGTACAATTATGACCCTAATGCCTATACATTGTTCTAATACAGATACTAAGGATAAATGAGTCTTTCTACTGTTGATCTGGTTTCTTGTATAACCTTCGGGATCACTTAGGCCGAAGCTCTAATTCTTGTCGAAGCTCTGTTGTATCCTTTGTGTATCTGCTATAGCTTCAGCATTCAGTTCTTCGTCATATCTATTAATGACGAAACAAAAATGGTTTCCTTCATTATGAGGACCTTCGGCAGAGAAGGAGACCTCCCAACAATATGCATGCTAAATAGGTTGCCACATCATATTTTTGCCAAGTTAGAGGAGGGAGAAGAGAAGAGAAGAGAAGAAAGAGAAGAAGCAGGCTACTAATTATCAATCGACTAAGAATTGGCTGTAGCACATATTCCAAGAAATATGGTGAGAGAATGAGAGTTTGAAGATGGGGCTAGTAATAATTGTCCAAAGTTTTTACTGTCGACAAAACAACCAACCTATTATATGCAATGACTATATATAGCTCTAAGTGATCTAAAGCCAAACGACAAACATATGATTTATATTGAGCGGCTGTGCTTTAATTAAAAAAAACGTTTCTTCTTAACATATACCAATCAAAATGTATGAGCCGCGTCGAAGTGGCAGCCATCACGTCGTACGTACGTATTTTTTTGTGGAATTTCCTTCCGACCGTAGCAGTGTCCATCGTCTGCACAACCGTCAACGGGTTGCGCAATCACGCCCTCCCCCAGTGAAGACAGAAGGATCTATTTAGCAGCAATAATTGACAGTATCTGAAGACCTGCAGGTCTCATTGATGCCATCTCTTTGCTCGCATCCTCCTCCACGGCCCTCTCTCGAAGATCTGGTCGCTGTCAGTACTCAGTAGTGCTGCCCAAGATCACCTCCTTGGTCGATCGATGCTGCGGCACCAAAACCAGACGGTCAACGATGGATGAATGGAGAGGGACCACTGCTGCTGGGCCGTGGGCCGCATACGGCCTCCACGTTTCATCTGACCTGACCTGATACGCTCTGAGCCCGAATATAACGTACTGTTACGGCTGTGTTCGCTGCGGCTTAAAGCCGTACTGTTACGGCTGTTTGTACTGCTGCAGCTGCAATCAGTAGAGACAAAATACTGTAGAAGCCGCAGCCGCAGCCGGATTAAAGCCGAAACAAGCCGCAGCGAACACAGCCTGGCTTCTATTGCAAGGTAGGAGTAGCTTCTCCAGTTACTTACCTGTCTGACCTCTTGGCAACAGAAGCAGCTTGCAATACAAGCCTCCTTGGCACTACTCTCGCTCGACGCGCGCGCTCCCCCTGCATCACCATCACCAGCAGATGGCCGGATCTCCCCGGCCGGCGACGGACGCCAGCGCCACGATGTGAGTGGAAGCCCTCACTCTCGATCTGCTCTTGCTGCATTGATCATCTACCAGGCAGACCGCCGGCCTTGGCGCACGTTGCTGATTGATTTTGCATACTGATGTATATATAGATCTCGGCCTACATCAGCACATTTAGAACCTTGACACAACATCTTCTGTACCTCTCTCTTTTCATTTTTCCCCCTCGCTCCGTTTCGTTTTTTTAGGTTCTATATATAATATCTGTTTAGCCACTATATATATACAACTTTCTACCCTTTATTAATTTTGCCACTTCTAATTTTAGTTTTCGAACAAATGTGCATTCTAGAATCTTTCGGAATATAAGCCCAAAGGCCGGCCGTATATGTATATGTATATGCATGCATGTGTGTAGCAACAGTGCAGTGATCTATACACTCACACGGTGCTCCTTTTAATTCATGTTAATTAGTAAAAGCAAGTTGCTACAGTGTGGTCTTAGTTTGTGTTAGAGTAGGTCTTAACTTTATGAGGGGTCATATTTACCACCAGAAGGTGATTGTGGATATTAATGCAATTATTGTCATTTCAAGCACATGGTATATATGCTATGCATGTGTTCATCTCCAATTAAATATGGTAAATGTTTCATCAGGTCGTCGTCTGTACACAACTAGATGCCAAATTCTTATTGATGATCTCCATAGTTAGTTAATTGACATTCATACACTAGTACAATTTGGCTCTATACAAGCGGTAGGATTTTTAAATCACAGGCGGTTCGGTTAGAAAACCGCCTGTGATGTCCCAGGCGGTTTAGTACGCTTGTGATGTAATAGTATCACAAGCGGTTTTTGTTTAGGACCGCCTGTGATGCTCTATCCTTTTCACAAGCGGACCCTAAGACAAAACCGCCTGTGATTGTAAAAATATGAAAATACAATTTAAATATGAAAATAATTTTAATTTTTAACAGAAATATGCAAATACAATTTAAATGAATTAATATTTAATTTTTAACAATAATATGCAAATACAATTTAAATGAATTATAATAGCACACATAGATAACTAGAGAGATTTTAAATTAATTGGCAACCACAATTCATAGTCGATCATACATGATAACAAATACAATTTGATTCATACAATTTTTCATGAACTACCATTTTTCCGCATGTATGGCTTTAAGTTCTTATCAATTTTCTTTTCCACACGCTTGATTCTCTCTGGACCGTTAAAGACGAACATCTCTTCATACTTATTGTATTCCTCATCTTGGTCTCCCACATTCTCAACTCCAACAATTTTTTGCTTTCCAGAAATAACTACATGCATCTTCTCATCTGCTGGATCGAGTACATAGAACACTTGTGCAACACATTCGGCGAGAACCCACGGGTCATCTTTATATCCTACTTTCTTTAAGTCTACCAGTGTGAGTCCGTAGTTATCCACTATCACCCCCACGGGATGTTGTACCCATTGGCACTTAAACAAGGGTATTTTCATGCTTGGGCCATAATCAAGTTCCCATATTTCCTCTATGAATCCAAAATATGTGGTCTTCTGTCCATGTAGGTCAAAAGCATCGATACGAACACCACTATTTTGTGCAACACTTTTCATGTCTTTTGATTTAGTGTAGAATGTGTACCCATTGATGTCATATGCTTGCCATGATGTCACAAAACACGATGGCCCAGAAGCCAAATTCTTCATTGTTTTCTCATCCGAAGAGTCTCCGAATGGGATGTTTTTGTCCATTAACCATTCGCTGAAACGATGTTTGTGCTCCCTCATGATCCAGTCCTCTGTGCGGTTCTGATTTTCTTTACGAAGCTCATTCAGGTGTTCCTCTATGTAAGGCTCGGCTATCGTGAGATGTTGTAGTACACTACCATGAGCACAATGTACTAGCTTGTAATCCTAAACGCGAAAAGTTTTCTTGCCCATTCTCCCTCTCCCACATAGTTTACCCTCATGTTTAGGTACAGGCACACCTATCATTGTTCCGTCACTGATGTAATCTATACAGCTCTCAATCACTTCTTCTGTAGTGTATCCCTCCATGATTGAACCCTCTGGGTGAGCGCGATTTCGCACATAACCTTTTAATACTCCCAGGTATCGCTCCAACTGAAACATATGATGTAAATATAGTGGCCCTAATATTTTTATCTGATCCACGAGATGTATGATTAGGTGTACTTGCATATCAAAAAATGATGGAGGAAAACACATTTCAAGCTTGCACATAGTCTCGATGATGTATGCCTTTAGATAGTCCAAGTCTTCTAAAGCTATTACTTTTTGTGAAACCGCATTGAAAAAGTAACACAAGCGTGTGATGACAACTTTGACATGCTCTGTTTCGAGGGCTCTTACCGCAATTGGGAGGAACACCGTCATCATCACATGGCAGTCATGAGAGTTGTAGCCAAATAGAGACAAGTCCTTCATCCTGACTAGTCTGCTGATATTGGATGAGAAACCTGTGGGCACTTTGACCCCACGCAAACATTTGCAAATCTTTGTTCTCTCCTCAACTGACAAGTTGTAGCTAGCTGGGGGGAGGTAAGGCTTCCCTTTGCCTCTATCCACTGGATGAAGTTCCGGTCTGATTTGAAGATTTACTAGATCATTGCATGATTTAAGTCCGTCTTTTGTCTTACTCGGCATGCCCAGCAAGGTTCCAATGATGCTGTCAAAAACATTTTTTGTTACATGCATCAAATCAATGCTGTGGCAAATTTCCATATCCTTCCAGTATGGGAGGTACTTGAAAAATATTGATTGCTTCTTGAAAGTTGTGTAAGTTGAAGGGTCAATTCTCTTTCTCTTTTCTCCTTTGTTTTTTCCCTTTCCGAATACAACATGAATGTTCTTTACAATTTCAAAAACAAGTTTCCCACTATAAGGCTTTGGTGCACCTTCACTTTCCAGTTGATTGTTAAATTCCTCTTTCATCTTTCGGTACTTATGCTGCTTCATCAAGAACCGTCTGTGTCCCATGAACACCAACTTCTTGGATGATTTAAGGTACATGGAAGCAGTTCCATCGACGCACACTACACAACCATTCTTTCCTTTAGTCTTTTGCCCTGATAGTGTGGCGCCACCGGGAGAATCATGGATGGTAACAAATATAATTGCTCTTAAGTTGAAATACTCACGGCAATACTCATCCCATATTCTAACTCCTTCATTCCAGAGCTTTGTCATATCTTCCATAAGAGGTTCTAGGAACACATCAATATCAACACCAGCTGATTTCGGACCTTGAATAAGAATAGTCAACATAATATACTTTCTTTTGTGACACAGCCATGATGGAAGGTTGTACATCGTTAAAGTCACGGGCCAGGTGCTATGTACACTTCTTTTTTCACCAAATGGATTCATTCCGTCTGTACCCAAACCAAATCTTACATTTCTGGTTTCTTTGGCAAACTCAGGATACATAAGATCGAAATTTTTCCATTGTGATGCATCAGCAGGGTGTCGAATCTGTTTGTTATTCTGCTTGCGATTTTCAGCATGCCAACGCATAAGCTCAGCCTCCCTAGGGTTTGAGAACAAACGTTTTAAGCGATCAATTACTGGAAGATACCACATCACCAAAGCTGGGTTCTTTGACTTCTTTTTCCCATCCATGTCATCAAAAGTGTCATCGTCACTTTCAGGTCCAATAGTGGATTTCTTGTTTTTATTTTTCTTCGGGAATTTTTTTACACAGTCTTGATTGTAGCTCTTCTTGTATCGACTGACATTGCAAACTGGGCATCTTGATGCGTTCTCAAAATCGCCACGATACAGAATACAATGGTTCGGACATGCATGAATTTTTTGCACACCCAGAGCTATGGGAGATATAAGCTTCTTCGCTTTATAAGTGCTTGTTGGTAGTTTGTTGGGTTTTGGTAGTAATTGAGACAGAAAATTCAAAAGATCTGTGAAGCTAGTATCAGACCATCCGACGCTAGCCTTCAACTTCAGAAGTTCTAGAACTGTACGCAGTGTAGTAAACTCTTTGTCACAACCCTTTGATTCATCATATAAAGGTTCTTTTGAGGCACTTTCCAGTCCCTCCATTTTAGATAGCCCTTTCTGCGATCCCACAGAACTTAACATTTCTGGTTCCATATGGCGCAACATCTCTTCACAATCAAATTCTTCAAATTCTTGATTAGCATCCACATTATCCACTTTACCATCAACTTTAAGATCTAAAATTCCGACAACTCTCTCGTCATTACCAGGCACTTCACACGGATCCAACTCACCATGTTCTGACCATATCGTGTAATTGTTTTTAAACCCTCTTTTTAGCAGATGTGATTGGATTACTCCTATATCTCTCCAAGCTATCTTATTATCACAATCGATGCACGGACATAATATCTCCTTGCTCTTTCGCAAATTCGCGTGCTTGTTGGCTGCTTCAATAAAGCTTCTCAAATTTCGAATGTACGACGGATGTGGTCTTGGCACATTGTACATCCAACCTCGGTCCATTACCTATCCCTATATTGATTAACGTCAATATCGAGATGTAACATGAAAAAAATAAATGTTCATGAAAGTGAAACAAGATCATATCGAGATGTACCTAGTACATGAGACAAAAAATTTTAAAATATCCCTAATTAATTGAATTTAATCCCTAAATCATGAACGAATTAATGTGCATGAAAATGAAACAAGATTGCAGCAATATAGGTACCTTGAGGTGAGACAACTCTTCAAAAAAAATCTTTAAATTAGATCAACTACAAGTCCAAATCTTGGAATTCCTGAGTTTTTCTTCAATTCCGGTCTATATTACAAAATTGAGGCAAAAAATCGTATCAAAATGAGAAAGAAAACAAACGGAGATCATATATATGCATAAACTCTTGAAATCAAGCCCGAAAATCAAAAACAAAACCTTCTCCCCGTAGATCAAAAAAATCCGCCGCCGCTACAGTAGCGTGCAGCCTAGCGGCGTCGGGCTCCGGAATTAGGGTTCCTGCGCTGGAACCACCGAGGCTTTTATACTTACATACACATCACAGGCGGATTTTTAGAAAAACCGCTTGTGATGTATAACATCACAAGCGGTTTTATATTTCGACCGCCTGTGATGTTTACATATCACAAGCGGTCGGAATATAAAACCGCTTGTGATGTTATACATCACAAGCGGTTTTTCTAAAAATCCGCCTGTGATGTGTTTACTATATTAAAGCCTCGGTACGGTGGCTTAGGGTTTAGTTTTCGCCCGGACTGATACTACGCCGCCAGGCTGCTGCGCCGCTGTTCCCGTCCCCGTCTCCGAGCCGTGAGCGCCCGCCACGCCGTCGCCGAGCCCGAGTCCAAGCGCCACCGTCTCCGAGCTGGGCGCCCGTCCCCGTCCCCGAGCGCCACCGTCTCCGAGCTGGGCGCCCGTCCCCGTCCCCGAGCGCCACCGTCTCCGAGCTGCGCCACCGTCCACCAGCGCCGGCGTGCAGCTCATCCTTGAAGGTCGTCCCTGCCCCTTGTTCATCTACAAGGCACAAGATGAGCTCGTCATCCCTGCTCCTCTCCTTCCCCCTTGTCTGCACTCTGCAGTTTTGCATACTGCGCAGCAGTACCCATTTGTTTGGATGCTGCTGCTGCTTTTTGCTTGGATGCTGATCTGCTCTAGGTAGCAGACTAGCAGGTACTCTATTGTTTCACTTATGCTGCATTCACTGGTTTCACTTATATATAGCTCATTCACTGGTTTCACTTATGCTGCATTGCTGCTAGCCTGCTACTGTTATGTTTCAGTATTTCAGTTCCAAACTTCCAATTTAATTTCAGTTCTATATGGCTTATATGCCTAGAAATACATATATACATATATATATGCCTAGGAATATACATAGGACGACTAGGGACGACCAGAGGCCGACCAGAACCGATTAGTCGTCCTAATCGTCGCCCTAATCGCGATTAGGCGCCTGGTCGGTCCTGTCGGTCGACTAGCTGGTCGCCCGACTTGAAATCAGTGGTCCACAACTGTCCAGTCATATGGTTGCTAGCTCCCGTGTCTAGCACCCACACTTCATTTGGGCAGACCACTGGCACCACTTTGTCTTCTGCAAGGTGAACTGTTAGTGTAGATCCACCTGAAGCCTGCTCCACTTGGGCGAACAAAAGAGCTGCATGTTCAGTGCCGCCCACAGCTATATTTGCCTCTGGTGGTTTATGTTCTTTTTCATCCTTCTTTGGACGCTTACAGTCTTGTGCCCAGTGACCATAGATGCCACAATTTCTGCACCTCCCTTTCCTCCTCGGAGTTCCTTTGGAAGTGAGCTTGCCTTTGTTAGAACTGCCACTACTGCCCACATCAGAACGATGTGTCATCTTGGGTTTCCACTGACCAGCACTTCCATTGTTACCTTCCTTCTGAGAGGATCCCTGAAAACGATGTTTGTGTTTTTCCAACCACTCATCTTCAGCAAGCAACAAACGACCAGCCTTGTCAGCCATGTATTTTGTATGAACCTCTTAGAGAGTGTCAAGTCAATGAACTATCTTCGAGTACTATTGGGAAGTGTATCTCTTTGATGTATTTTTTTTCTAGTGATATCGATGGTGCCGAGTAGCACCAAATTTGGACTTGTGTCCATATCTATAGATGCTAGTAGTTGAGCACTAGCGCCTACAATCTTGACTACCTCATCCCTATTCTCTGTAGGACCCTAAGAAGAGATTAAACCCTGTAGTCTACCACCTCCCGTTATTTGTGGGCTTCACCGATGGCTGGAAACATTTGGTGATAGCAAACGACCTTCGGGCTGAAGACGTCTGCGATCTTGTTAAGAGGCCAGACGATGTTGAGCCGGTGTACTATGTCCGGATGTGTGGTCACAAAATTAAAAGCTGCCCCGACTGCATGTGTGTGCTTCTCTTCTCTTAGGTGGGGTGCTAAGTGATCTTAGTAGCCGACATAAGAGAAGAGAAGCGCACAGATGAAGCCGGGGCGGCTTTAAATTTTGTGACCACACATCCGGACAGAGTACACCGGCTCACCATCGTCTGGCCCCTTAACAAGCTCGCAGACGTCCACAGCCCGAAGGTCGTTTGATGTCACCAAATGTTTCCCGCCCTCGGTGAAGCCCACAAATAACGGGAGGTGGTAGACCACAGGGCTTAATCTCTTCTTGGGGTCCTACAGGGCTTAATCTCTTCTTGGGGTCCTTCAGCATGGCTGTGATGTTATAATGCTGAAGGACCCCAAGAAGAGATTAAGCCCTGTAGTCTACCACCTCCCGTTATTTGTGGGCTTCACCGATGGCTGGAAACATTTGGTGATAGCAAACGACCTTCGGGCTGAAGACGTCTGCGAGCTTGTTAAGAGGCCAGACGATGTTGAGCCGGTGTACTATGTCCGGATGTGTGGTCACAAAATTAAAAGCTGCCCCGGCTGCATGTGTGTGCTTCTCTTCTCTTAGGTGGGGTGCTAAGTGATCTTAGTAGCCGACATAAGAGAAGAGAAGCGCACAGATGAAGCCGGGGCGGCTTTAAATTTTGTGACCACACATCCGGACAGAGTACACCGGCTCACCATCGTCTGGCCCCTTAACAAGCTCGCAGACGTCCCCAGCTCGAAGGTCGTTTGATGTCACCAAATGTTTCCCGCCCTCGGTGAAGCCCACAAATAACGAGAGGTGGTAGACTATAGGGCATAATCTCTTCTTGGGGTCCTTCAGCATTATAACATCACAGCCATGCCTTCTCTGTCTAACTGCATTGGAAAGTGCCTTTTCTCCAAGTTCCCTTATTGATGGAACCAGTATATCAGACTAACAGTATATCCCTTTATCGATGGAACCAGCTTGAATGGCAGACAACGAGCAGCCTAGTATGGATGTGTTCTGCACCGGTGCGTCTCACAAAGTTGATGAAGACGCGACCAAACTTGAATGGCAGACAACGAGCAGCTCCAGTGAAGGGAGCGGGGAGGATAGTTCTAGTGACGACAATCCTTGTACTCCTAAACCTCCAAGGAAGAAAAAAACATCAGATGAGCTTGATGCCGACTATATTCCCAACAATGAAGAGGTAAATAGAAATATGTCGACTATATTGTAAAATAATGTTCATATATGAAAGGCCATTAATTTTTTCACTATATAGATTTCAAATGAAGAGAAGAAAGAGGATGCATCTTCTACACGAAACACGGAGGATGCTCCGATGCCTGAATCATCCGTTTCACATAAGCGGAAACGAGGGCGACGAGGTCCAAATCAGATGAAAGAAGGTGCAGTTATGTATGTAACAAAACTAAATGCACAGGGGTTTCCTGAAGAACCACTTAACGTGGTTACAAAGTTTCGAAATTCCTGCGGGACTACTGTTAGAGATATAGTGCCAATCACACTTCAAAAATGGAAGGATTTAGATGAAGACACCCGCTGCAAGCTATGGGCTAAGTTGTCTGAGTCATTCAAGTTCCCAAAAGGCACAGAGGATGCAGTAAGGAAGTCGATGCTCTCTGCTATGGCCAAGATGTTTCGTGGGTGGAAGGCCGAGATGAATAGGGACTTTGTTAAGAAGAATAAGGTTCCTCCGCCCAAGAAAATGGGGAAAATCACTCAAGCTCAGTGGGAGGAATTTGTTCGTCAGAAGACCGAACTGAAGGCCAAAGAACTAGGCGAAACTAATTCTCAGAGAGCGAAGATGAACAAACACCCCCATCGCCTGGGGTCAAGCGGATATCACCATAAAGTTGTGCAGTGGAACAAGATTATCGAGGAAGCTATAACTAACGGCACTTTGGACCCAATATTAAAAGATATCGATGAGAGAGCTATTCGTTGGATCTTAGGTCGAGCAGGTTTGAGTGAGGACGGCAAACTTTTGCATCCAGAATTGGTAGGCGAAGTTTCGTCAAAAATTCAAGAATATGCAGATAAGAGAAAAAAAGGAGAATTTAAGCCTCGGAGGGAGAATGACATACTAACTGCAGCCCTAGGCAATCCTGAACACACTGGACGGGCTCGGGGAATCTCTTCTAAGATTTCCTGGAGAGAGGCGTTTCCAGAGTATGCGCCGTCATATAGGAAACACGAGAAGTCGAAAAGGACCCTTGAAGAGACTATTGATGAAAGGGTACAAAAGGCTATTAATGACGTGATGAACAAAATGAAGAAAACAGAATGCATATCATTTGAACTCAAGCCAAGCCACATGAGTCCACCTATAGTCCCTAGCAGCGTTGGATCTGTGCAAGACTTGACCAAGTACCCTGTAGACGATATTGTTGAGGACAAGCCTTGCTTTCTTCATATTCCAATCAATCGATCTGGGACAAAAACAAAGCAAGCTGCTACTGGTTTGGTAAAACCAGGACTTGTTAACTACAAGGACAATCCTGTCCCGCCACACTATGCTGTGGTCCAAGTTCTAGAAATCACAGACAATGGTTGTGAAGATTGGGAGATAGATTTTCCAGTTGAGGGGATCATAACTTTGCATGAGGCAATTAACGAGTTGGTCCTTTGGCATCGACGCGACATCAAGTTTGGTGATGAGCCGAATTCAACACCAATGCAACAAAAAGCTAGTTCGATCATTCCACACCCCATGGTGCAGGAAGATATGACACCGACCTCCAAAAAAAATCGTTGAAACAATCATATCGCCTCTTGCGAAGGAACTCGACGAGGGGGACGTAGACAAAATTGTTCCTCAGAATGTCGACGTCAACATCAAAAAGGAACCAAAGGTTGGCACCAATGTTGAAGGGCCAACTATTTCAAAGAAGATTCATAAGCGAATCGCCACAGACGATGTCAAGAAACCGTCAGAATCAGTGGCACGCTACCTGCATAAATTGCAGAGAGTTATGACTAATCAATCAAAAGCAGTATCAGCATCTCATGGAGTAGGCACACGGCCGGCCCAAATAGACAATTTCGAAGTATGGGAAGAAGATGGAATGATTCATACTCGAGAATCATTACGTCTTAAAACCAATATCTCGGTATACAAGAAGGAGGATGTTCCTCCTAAATTTGTGAATGGGAGGCCGTTCTTAACGACGGTGCAACTTTCTAAGTTGTCGACTCCGGAGATTAGAATGCATGAGTGGTACATGGTGGCTAGCAACAAATACAAACTCGAGGACTTCACATTTGTTGTGCTAGAAGATGCATTTTGGAGCAATGATCATATAGATCCTGTGCGGCATTTATTCTTTGACGATCTCTGGTCGTTGTACCACCGACAAAGGATGGAAACCAACTACTTAACCCTTTTTTGCTTGTAAGTACCTCTAAACTTTCATATTTGTTAGTTTTGTACACGCACACATAAACGAGAGTCTAACGATTAACACTATTACACGTAGGATGCAATACATGGATGATAAGAAGAAACAACTTAAGACAGGGTTTCTTGACCCGTTGATGATATCCCAAGCTCGCTACAAAGTAGTTGCTCGGAGGCAAGGAGAAGAATACAAAGACTTGGACGATGCTGAATTTGAGAAAGCCGTCAAACAGAATCAGAGAAAGAAAATGAAGGTAATGGCGGCATACATTGGACGAGCCATGTATAATCATGTACAACATGGCAAGGACTTAATAATAGCTCCGCACCACTTTAAGTAAGTTATCGACATGGTTTAATTTTGAACTATAAATTATGGCAATCGTGATATTAACATGTGTTTTCGTCTATGTCTATATAGTGACCACTACATTTGTATCATGATCTGGCCAAAGGATGGTAAAGTCGTGGTCTTCGACTCACTGAGAATGGAAAAGGCTATGTATAATGACTTCTTGAAGATTTTAGAGAAGTATGATTATTATTGCACACTTGTACTTATTACAACTTAACAAATGTATTCTTAATCTCACAATGCTATTCTTATATGCAGTGCATACCGTTTTTATTGGAAAGATCTTGGCGGCGAACATCCAGAGGACAAGCCTAATTTGTCAATATCATTATTTCCATATGGTGACAAACAACCTCCGGGTACTGTCCTGTGCGGTTATTATGTATGCGAATGGTGTCGTGTCACCTTCCATTACATGGTCAATCGTGAGGATGTAAGTTCGCTATCATTGTCTATATTGCAATTTTTATGTTATATTGTTGCTCATCACATTACTCTTAGCACCGATTGCTTTTTGCTTTCATTGCAGGTTCCTAAATCTAAGATCAATGCTGAATGGTTAGAAAGAGATATGGTTTCCACCGGCGTGGCTAAGGTTGTAAGAGACTTGCTTTACTTTATGCGCCGTGAAGTTCTTCATCAACAAGGGCTATTCTACAATGTAAATGGAAATTTGCAAAAATTCCCAGAACTAAGTTTGTACACAATATCACACAGTGTTTAGGTCTTTAGTTAGGAACTTTAGATGTTTAGTTGTCTATGGAACTTTGAGATGTTGAGTTGTTATGCAACTTGATGTGTATAAATCTGTGTATGATGGAACTTGATATATATGTGGATGAATCTGTGTATGGAACCTGCTATAGAACTTGTTTGAATCTTTGTATGATGAATATGTGTTTGAATCTGTGTTTGAATCTGTTATTATTTCTGTTTCTGTATATGAATCTGGAAAATATATATGAATCTGCTTCTGTGTATATGAATCTGGGAAATACAGGCGGCTTATAATTAAAACCGCCTGTGATGTGTCTCTATCACAGGCGGTTCTTTTAAACCGGACCGCCTGTGATGTGTGACTATCACAGGCGGTTCTTTTAAACTGGACCGCCTGTGATGTGTGTCTATCACAGGCGGTTTTTGATTGACCGCCTGTGATGTTGTTTTACATCACAGGCGGTGCACCACAAGCGGTTCCTGGAACCACCTGTGGTAAGGCTAACCGGACCGCCTGTATAGAGGATACCTGTAGTAGTGATACATGGTTTGAGGTTATTCAAAAAATATATACTTTCCTATGTTCTATAATAAATAAGTTCATGAAAACTTTCGGACAGATTAAGGTCGTTGCCCCCAAAAAAATATGTATCCTTGTCCTTTTTACTTTACATGAGGATATCTCTTCAACTTGGTATTAATTTAGGCCCTCTTGGTAGGGATCCTTCAATGATTTCTTTAAAAAATCTACCAAAATGGAGGCTCTTTGATGAGCTCTTTCTAGAAAAGAGGGATGGGCTCCTACATTAGGAGCCGGGAGCCAGAAAAAGGAGCTTCTACCGGCTCCTCTTCCATATGTTTCTCTTCGTCTACGCTATATCGTAGGAGAACCTACAGAATGACCTATATTTCCAACCAAATATAGTACTCTTTCTAAAGCTCTTCCTAAAAATAAGGAGGGGAGCCGTTTTCTTAGAGGAGCTCGAGCCATTACTGAAGTTGGCAGAGGAAGAGCCCTACCAAACGGGACCTTATTATCGTTTACATGCCCTAGTGATTAGCTTCCGCGTTAACAGGAGTATATAGTTATTTTTGTGGAACTTCTATATGTTAGAATTATAGGCATTTTCCGTATCATTTTAATTCCATAAATTAATATTATGATGATGACATATAAAAGATAATTAACCATAGAAATCGTAATCTCAAACATATCCATAACAATATGGATCATGAGAACACAAAGCATATGAATCATATAGATCATATAAATACGATAAACATATAAACTGACTGAACAATTGAAAATAAACAAATAGAAACATAAACAGCATGATTGTAAAATTAAAACAAACAGATATAACACATTATAAGGTAACAGAACAGATGAGATAAACTCTTTGCTATACATGAAACAGTACAGATGCATATATAAAACATATATAATCTGTAGAACGCAAAACAGTAAGGAAATAAACTGATCATACCCTCCCATGCGCTCTGATCCAGATCCTTGTCCAACTTCCTTTGTCATGTCGCAGATGTTTTGGGCAGTCACGTAGACGCTCCCCAAAAACCTAATTGTCGATCCCCCGTGCAAGGTCTCGAACGGCACCGGCTTCGGAGGCACCTGCCCTCTCGCTTCTCTGTGGCGCGCAGAGTCACAAGATGGAAATACCCTCACTCGGCGGCTGGACTGTGATTCTGAAAGTGGTGTGTTCGCGTGTACCGAGTGACAGGGGTGCTCCTCTATTTATCCTCTCGCAGAGGGAAGCTGAAGGAGAAAGGTCGCCGAGTCACGCCAAGGGTCGGTCAGCTCTCGCCGAGTCATGCCATGAGTCGGCCAGCACTCGCCGAGTCACGCCATAAGTCGGCCAGCTGAAGGAGAAGGGTCACTCGGCTGGCTGACGAAGAGACAGGGTCACTCGGCTGGCTGACGAAGAGACAGGGTCACTCGGCTGACGTACGCGGTTAGTGAGTGCTAAAAATTAACACAACCCACACCACGCCCGCTCGCCTGCCTGCCTGCCTCGCCTCGCCTCGCCACGCCACGCCACGCCCACGCCCGGCCCGGCCGGCGGCGGCGGCGGCGCGCGCGCGCGCGTGTGGCACGCCCTTGTCCATTTCTTGACTTCTCAAGTTAAGTGGAATAAATCCCACCATATAAGTCAAGGCAAAAGACCCTTGGACTTCCAATGTGGTACTATTGGTATTCTCCACCATTACACACCATAGAGTTTATTCAATAAATGGGCCAAGCCCATAAAAGATTCAACAATCCCCACCAAACTCTAGGGTTTGTAATGATGAAGTATCAGAATCACAATCCTTTGATATACCAGTGTTTCGATGGAGACTGTTAAGTTGAACATCCATCTAGAATAAGAGTTTCATTCATTCACAACTGAACAATGGGACTAAGCCTTGAATTGACAGTTTTGTGCGAAATAAGATTCACTCAAATCCTTTGCTGATACTAGGCTGCAAAAGGGTATTCCCGCTGTTTAGAAGCATATAAGTCACACTTCAGTGCCTTTCATGAGTATTTAGGGATTACCCAAGTCCCATAGACTGTGACCAGCAGTCTGACTCATATAGGTGTATTCCTCAAAAGATGTTCTATAGGACAACATCTCACCTTTATAAGACTCTTGGAATACATTAAGGTAAATACCATCCTGCCTTACAGAAAGGAAAGATGTGCATCAGAAATGAGTTAAGAAAGGAATCTTTCCTCACAACCTACTCCTAGCTTGTTTCTCCACTCTACTTCACGGGATCTCCGATCACATAGAGCAGGTTACCACTAGAGTAGATCTCACATGGGTCTCATACCCATTTCCCTCGATGCACTATCTATCACATTGCGTGATAGACCCTTAGTGAATTGATCTGCCAGATTATTCGATGTGTGGACATAATCCACAGTTATAACTCCGGAGTTTTTCAACTTTCTGACAGATTTCAATCTCCTCTTAACATGCCTTGTAGACTTCATGTTATTCCTAGAACTGTTAACCTTTGTAATCACAGTTTGATTGTCACAGTTCATGGAAATAGCCGGTATCGGTTTTTCAACTACCGGTAAGTCCAATAGGAAATCACGAAGCCACTCGGCCTCAGCCCCAGCAGTGTCTAATGCTGCGAGTTCTGCTTCCATTGTAGACTTCGTTAAGATAGTCTGCTTGCAAGACTTCCAGGAAACAGCGCCACCTCCAAACAGAAACACATATCCGCTTGTGGCATAAAGCTCATCAGCATCAGAAATCCAGTTGGCATCACAATAGCCTTCCAGTACTTTTGGGTTTCCGGTATAATGAATACCGTATGTCATAGTACCTTTCAAATACCGCAACACTCTCTCAAGAGCACGCCAGTGATCATCTCCTGGTTTCGACACAAACCGACTTAGCTTACTCACAGCATAAGAGATGTCTGGCCTTGTTGCACTTGCAAGGTACATGAGCGAGCCAATGATCTGGGAGTATGTCAATTGATCCCTTGCTATTCTCCTATTCTTTTCTTAATAGCACACTGGGGTCATAAGGTGTTGGAGCAGGATCACAGTCACTAAAACCAAAGCGACTCAATACCTTTTCCACATAATGGGATTGTAACAAAGTTACCCCACCATCAGCTTCTCTAACAAGCTTGATGTTTAGAATGACATCAGCTTCTCCCAAATCTTTCATCTCGAAATTGCTCGATAGAAGATTTTTAACTTCCTCAATCACATTGAGATTTGATCCAAAGATCAAAATGTCATCAACATAAAGACACAGCATAACAGACTCACCCCCACCATACCGATAGTATACACACGTGTCAGATTCATTTACAACAAAGCCAGCTGCTGTAAGAGTATTATCAAACTTTTCATGCCATTGCTTAGGTGCTTGTTTTAGGCATACAATGATTTTATCAACCTGCACACCTTGTTCTCTGACCATCCGCAATAAACCCTTCTGGCTGATCCATATAGATCTCCTCATCCAACTATCCATTTAGGAAAGCTGTCTTAACATCATCTGATGAATGATAAGACCATAAGAGGCTGCCACGGCTATTAATGTGCGAATTGTAGGTCAATCGAGCCACTGGTGAGTAGGTATCGAAGAAATCTTCACCCTCCTTTTGGGTATATCCTTTGGCCACAAGCCTTGCCTTGTACCTCTCGATTGTACCATCAGGCCCTAAGCTTTTTCTTGAAGATCCATTTGCAAACCTATAGGTTGACAACCATAAGGACGGTCAACGACCTCCCAAGTTCCATTAGACATAATAGATTCCATCTCACTCCTTACTGCTTCCTTCCATAAGTCAGCATCAGGAGAGGAATATGCCTCACTAATGGTAGTTGGTGTGTCTTCCACAAGGTACACTATAAAGTCATTACCAAAGGATTTTGCAACCCTCTGTCTCTTGCTCTTTCGAGTGACTATAGTGTCATCCTCCTCAGGGATGTGCACGTGAGAATCCTCAGCATGATGTATAGGAATCGACAGTTCGTGCTCATGGGGAATTATAGTCTCATGACTTGTATCACTAGGTGTATTCTTCATGGGAAACTCATTCTCAAAAAATGTTGCGTCTCTTGATTCCATGATAGTATCAACATACATATCTGGCACATCAGATTTTATAATTAAGAACCTGTACCCAGTGCTGTGAAAAGAGTACCCAAGAATATACAGTCAACAGTTTTAGGCCCAAGTTTACGCTTTTTGTTGATTGGCACATTCACTTTAGCCAAGCAACCCCAAGTGCGCAAATATGAGAGATTTAATCTTCTCTTTTCCCATTCCTCGAATGGTGTGATCTCTTTGTTCTTTGTTGGAACTCTATTCAGGACATGACATGCTGTCAAAATCGCCTCACCCCACCATGCCTTGGATAATCCCGCTGTACTCAACATGGCATTCACCAAATCTGTTAGAGTGCGGTTTTTCCTTTCAGCAATCCCATTGGATTGTGGTGAGAATGGCGGTGTCCTCTCATGAATAATACCATGTTCCACGCAGAACTCATCGAACACATTTAGAGAAATATTCTCCACCTCGGTCGGACCTTAAACGTTTTATTTTCCTCTCAAGTTGGTTCTCTACTTCAGCTTTGTAGGCCTTAAAATAATTGAACGCTTCATCTTTGTTTTTAAGAGATACACATAACAAAATCTAGTGGAGTCATCTATAAAAGTGAGAAAGTATCTTTACCACCTTGGTCAAAATTCCATTCATCTCGCACAGATAAGAATGAACAAGTTCTAGAGGTGCCAAACTCCTCGCCTCAGCAGCCTTGTGAGGCTTGCGGCGTTGTTTTGATTCAACACACACATGGCACTTAGACTTTTGACCAAATTAAATTTAGGAATTAAATTTATATTTGCTAACCGCATAAGACAGCCAAAGCTTGCATGACAAAAACGTGAATGCCATAAATCTGACTCATCAGAAAAATGAACAGAATTCACCAGTTTATTACCACACATCATGCAGTGATAAGCGGAACAACCCTCCGCAGTCATATCCTTACCAACAAAAGTACCATGTTTCGACACAACACATTTATTTGACTCAAGAACAACTTTGTAGCCATCTCGACATAGCATAGAAGCACTAACGAGATTCTTCTTGATAGAGGGCACATGCTGCACGCTCTTCAATGGCACCGTCTTTCCCGAAGTAAACTTCAGAATGACCGTACCAACACCAAGAACATGAGCACGCGACCATTTCCCATTAACAAGGCGCCAGACCTCCCGACCTGGTAGGAGGAGAACATAGAGGCATCAGCACACACATGAATATTTGCACCACTGTCCATCCACCACTCAGGTGAATTACAAAACTGAGAGAACAAATGGTAAAGAATTACCATACCCAGATGTTCCATCTCCAGTTTCAGTGGTTACAACATTAGCTGATTTCTTGTCCTGAGTGAACTTGCGATCAGGGCACTCTCTAGCCCAATGTTGATCACTGCCACAGACAAAGCAACCTCCCTTTCCCTTGTTATTGTTGTTCTTCTTTTTTAAACTGTGCTGTATGAACAGGTTTATTTGCGTTCTCTGGATTGTTTTGGTTTTTCTTCTTGTTAAACTTGCGGAAGTTTCTCTTCTGCACCACATTAGCAGTAGAGGTCTCCACACCTTTTCCATTGTCCTTTGATCTAGCCCTTTCCTCAACATCAAGAGTACTAATGAGCTCCTCCACATTGAACTCTTGTCTCTTATGTTTGAGAGAGGTAGCAAAGTCCTTCCAAGAAGGTGGCAACTTGGCGATTATGCCACCAGCCACAAACTTGTCAGGCAAAGGACAAGGAAAAAGTTCGAGTTCCTTAGCTAGTGCCTGAAACTCATGAGCCTGTTCCACTACAGATCGGTTCTCAACCATCTTGTAGTCATACAGCTGCTCCATGAGGTACAGCTCGCTACCAGCGTCAGTAACTCCAAACTTTCCAACAAGAGCATCCCACAGCTCTTTCCCTGTGGGAAGGATGATATAGCTTTTCTGGAATTTTGTATCCAGTGCGCTAATTACTGCTCCTCGAAAGAGGTTGTCTTCAGCCTTAAAACTTAGCCTCATCCTCAGGAGGTAAGTTGGCAGGCTTGCCCTCAGCGGCATGAAAACAAGACATTGCAGTTAGCCACAATTCCATCTTAGCTTTCCATATCAAGAAGTTTTTACCATCAAAAGGATCAGGCTTTAGCACAGCAGCAAAACCTCTGACAGAAAAATGCCTAACATTAGGTTTTTGGATTGTTAGAATTATAGGCATTTTCCGTATCATTTTAATTCCATAAATTAATATTATGATGATGACATATAAAAGATAATTAACCATAGAAATCGTAATCTCAAACATATCCATAACAATATGGATCATGAGAACACAAAGCATATGAATCATATAGATCATATAAATACGATAAACATATAAACTGACTGAACAATTGAAAATAAACAAATAGAAACATAACAGCATGATTGTAAAATTAAAACAAATAGATATAACACATTATAAGGTAATAGAACAGATGAGATAAACTCTTTGCTATACATGAAACAGTACAGATGCATATATAAACATATATAATCTGTAGAACGCAAAACAGTAAGGAAATAAACTGATCATACCCTCCCATGCGCTCTGATCCAGATCCTTGTCCAACTTCCTTTGTCAATGTCGCAGATGTTTTTGGGCAGTCGCGTAGACGCTCCCCAAAAACCTAATTGCCGATCCCCCGTGCAAGGTCTCGAACGGCACCGGCTTCGGAGGCACCTGCCCTCTCGCTTCTCTGTGCGCGCAGAGTCACAAGATGGAAATACCCTCACTCGGCGGCTGGACTGTGATTCTGAAAGTGGTGTGTTCGCGTGTACCGAGAGTGACAGGGGTGCTCCTCTATTTATCCTCTCGCAGAGGGAAGCTGAAGGAGAAAGGTCGCCGAGTCACGCCAAGGGTCGGTCAGCTCTCGCCGAGTCATGCCATGAGTCGGCCAGCACTCGCCGAGTCACGCCATAAGTCGGCCAGCTGAAGGAGAAGGGTCACTCGGCTGGCTGACGAAGAGACAGGGGTCACTCGGCTGGCTGACGAAGAGACAGGGTCACTCGGCTGACGTACGCGGTTAGTGAGTGCTAAAAATTAACACAACCACACCACGCCCGCTCGCCTGCCTGCCTGCCTGCCACGCCACGCCCGGCCGGCCGGCGGGCGGCGGCGGCGCGCGCGCGCGTGTGGCACGCCCTTGTCCATTTCTTGACTTCTCAAGTTAAGTAGAATAAATCCACCATATAAGTCAAGGCAAAAGACCCTTGGACTTCCAATGTGGTACTATTGGTATTCTCCACCATTACACACCATAGAGTTTATTCAATAAATGGGCCAAGCCCATAAAAGATTCAACACTATATAGTGACATGCATGTATAAAGCTAAACTGGCTCGCCACATAAATCAATACTAAAATCAAGGTGCTCCGTGTCCTGGAGTTATTTTCTTTGGCACCATTTGCTACTGCTTCACCAGAAGCCATAGGAGAAGCCACCAGAAGAGCCATGACAAAAACACCCTTACAATGATCTTTTTTTGTTATCTGTTGAGAATTTTCTGGTATTAATAAATAAACAGTATTATTTTTCATGCTTCATTTGAGCAAACACATGTTTATATTAATGTAATCAAAGTAGACACGGCCATATGGTGAAGGTCATAATTTAAAGTGATAAATGTGATATATATTATATATATATATATATATATATATATATATCGATGTCATAACCAAAATAGGAGTTGGCTATTGACTACACAGAACTTTCTAAAAAGTCACTACTGATGTCTAATCACCGCATTCTAGTGTAAGTGCATTTCAGCCTTTGTAGTCATAAAATGTTGTTGTCATTCATGCTTTTGGGCTTTTGGCTAAACCAATTGCCTTCTATTTTTAGGCTACTTCATTGTAGTTAGTTCATAACTTTACAAGGAGAATTTTATTTTCCATCAGAAGGAGAATGAGGGTATTTGTTGCGTTGGTTGCATGTCCTTATCATTTTATGCATAGGCTACACATCATGTATTGATCTCCAGCTAGCTTATTGATCTCTCCAGTTAATTACGAACATTCCTGAATGAATTAACTTTAATTCCCATATAATGGTATGTACTCCTTCCATTTTTTATTTCGATGTCATATTATATTTTTTTAAAACAAACCAGGTAGGAGAGCTGCCGATTATATTAATAAAGAAGAAGCGGTCCGGACCGGACTAAACAACAAACAACAAACAACAGACGGTTGGATTGGGACATCAACGCGCCGACACCATACAACTCAACTCGCCGGTTGGATTGGGACATCAACACGACACCACACTCACCGCCGACACAGTGCCCAAACAACCACAGGCAGCGGCAATCCCACACGAGAGCACGCAAAACTGCTAAGGATCATCGTTGTCAAGCAAGGATGCAGAGCATCCAGCAACTCCGACTTCCCAAGTAGCCGACAGGCGAAACAAACGAAAAGCAGACATACAACCCGAAGCGAAAGGTCTCGATAGGTCATCGTTGCCAGGATCAAGGCACAGAGCAGCTCCAACTTCCAATCTTGACCCTCCGCCCTGCCTCCAGAATTTGCCTGACCTTTGAAACAAACTGGACCACAAAGAAGGGAGGTTCGTCTCATGTTTATCGTTGCCGAGCCACATCCTCTGATGTAGCAGCTCCGACTTCACGATGCAAAACCCCACCTCCACCCGCATACCAGGCGCCAAGAAGCGAAGCAATAGCCGAAGGCAAAGCCGTGGCCGAGACGAACTTCAGAAGCGACGCCTTTAGGAAGGGAGTGACGTCACCGTGACGCCACTAGTCGCATGTCCGTGATGGACTGGGCTTTCTGAAGTCGCCTTAGAGGGGGGTGAATAGGGCGAAACTGAATTTACAAAGTTAATCACAACTACAAGCCGAGTTAGCGTTAGAAATAATAATGAGTCCGAGAGAGAGAGGGCGCAAAACAAATCGCAAGCGAATAAAGAGTGTGACACATGGATTTGTTTTACCGAGGTTCGGTTCTTGCAAACCTACTCCCCGTTGAGGTGGTCACAAAGACCGGGTCTCTTTCAACCCTTTCCCTCTCTCAAACGGTCCCTCGGATCGAGTGAGCTTCTCTTCTCAAATCAATTGGGAACCAAACTTCCCGCAAGGACCACCACACGATTGGTGTCTCTTGCCTCAATTACAAGTGAGTTTTGATCTCAAAAAAGAATGAAAGAAGGAAGCAATCCAAGCGCAAGAGCTCAAAAGAACACAACAAATCTCTCTCATAATCACTAAAGCCTTCTGTGGAATTGGGAGAGGATTTGATCAATTTGGTGTCTTGTATTGAATGCTTAGCTCTTGTAAGTAGTTGGAAGGTGGAAAACTTGGATGACTTGAATGTGGAGGTGGTTGAGGTATTTATAGCCCCAACCACCAAACTTGACCGTTGGTGGAGGTGCTGTCGACGGGCGCACCGGACAGTCCGGTGCGCCACCGGACAGTGTCCGGTGTACCAGCCACGTCACCGGCCGTTAGGGTTCGGTTGGAGCTCTGACTGGTGGGGTCGCCTGGCTGTCCGGTGGTGCACCGGACAGGTACTGTAGACTGTCCGATGCGCCTCCCGCACGTGTTCTGACTCTGGCGCGCACTGTAGCGCATTAAATGGGCTCTGCAGGTGACCGTTGACGCCGTAGTAGCCGTTGCTTCCGCTGGCATACCGGACAGTCCGGTGTGCACGGACAGTCCGGTGAATTATAGCGGAGCGCCCTTAGAAATTACCGAAGGTAGCGAGTTTGGCTTCGACCGCCCTGGTGCACCGGACACTGTCCGGTGGCACACCGGACAGTCCGGTGCGCCAGACCAGGTGTCTTCCGGGTTGTTTTTGCTCTTGTTTGAACCCTTTTCTTGGTCTTTTTATTGGCTTATTGTGAACCTTTGGCACCTGTAGAACTTATAGACTAGAGCAAACTAGTTAGTCCAATTATTTGTGTTGGGCAATTCAACCACCAAAATCAATTAGGAATATAGGTGTAAGCCTAATTCCCTTTCAATCCCCCCTTTTTGGTGATTGATGCCAACACAAACCAAAGCAAGTATAGAAGTGCATAATTGAACTAGTTGCATAATTGTAAGTTCAAAGGTTACTTAGAATTGAGCCAATAGAAATTCTCATAGGATATGCATGGATTGTTTCTTTATTTTACATATTTTGGACCACGCTTGCACCACATGTTTTGTTTTCGCAAATTCTTTTGTAAATTCTTTTCAAAGTCCTTTTTGCAAATGGTCAAAGGTAGATGAATAAGATTTTGCAAAGCATTTTTAAGATTTGAAATTTTCTCCCCTTGTTTCAAATGCTTTTCTTTTGACTAAACAAAACTCCCCCTTAATGAAATCATCCTCTTAGTGTTCAAGAGGGTTTTAAGATATCAATCTCGACAATACTACTTTCTACTACTTTCTCCCCCTTTTGAACATAATAAAATACCAATTTGAAAATTATTAGTTTTTAAAATTAGGTGGTGTGGTCCTTTTCCTTTGGGCTAATACTTTCTCCATTTGGCATGAATCACCAAAAACGGATACTTTGAGTGAAATATAAGCCCTTGGCACTACTTTCTCCTCCTTTGGTAAATAGCATGATGATACCAACATTGGAGAATGGCTCGGAGCGACGGTGAAGGATGAGTCATGGAGTGGAGTGGAAGCCTTTGTCTTCGCTGAAGACTCCAATTCCCTTTCAATATACCTATGACTTGGTTTGAAATTTACTTCAAAACACATTAGTCATAGCATATATAAAAGAGACATGATCAAAGGTATACTTATGATCTATGTGTGCAAGACATCAAAAGAAATTCCTAGAATCAAGAATGTTTAGCTCATGCCTAAGTTTGTTAAAAGTTTGTTCATCTAGTGGCTTGGTAAAGATATCGGCTAATTGATCTTTAGTGTTAATATATGCAATCTTGATATCTCCCTTTGTTGGTGATCCCTTAAGAAATGATACCGAATGGCTATGTGTTTAGTGCGGCTATGCTCAACGGGATTATCCGCCATGCGGATTGCACTCTCATTATCACATAGAAGAGGAATTTTGGTTAATTTGTAACCATAGTCCCTAAGGGTTTGCCTCATCCAAAGTAGTTGCGCACAACAATGGCCTGCGGCAATATACTTGGCTTCGGCGGTAGAAATAGCTACGGAATTTTGCTTCTTTGAAGCCAAGACACCAAGGATCTTCCCAAGAACTGGCAAGTCCCCGATGTGCTCTTTCTATTAATCTTACACCCCGCCCAATCGGCATCCGAATAACCAATTAAATCAAAAGTGGATCCCCTAGGATACCAAAGCCCAAACTTAGGAGTATAAGCCAAATATCTCAAGATTCGTTTTACGGCCGTAAGGTGAGCTTCCTTAGGGTCGGCTTGGAATCTTGCACACATGCATACGGAAAGCATAATGTCCGGTCAAGATGCACATAAGTAGAGTAAAGAGCCTATCATCGACCGGTATACCTTTTGATCGACGGATTTACCTCTAGTGTCGAGGTCGAGATGCCCATTGGTTCCCATGGGTGTCTTGATGGGCTTGGCATCCTTCATCCCAAACTTGTTTAGAATGTCTTGAATACACTTCGTTTGGCTAATGAAGGTGCCTCTTGGAGTTGCTTCACTTGAAATCCCAAGAAATACTTCAACTCCCCCATCATAGACATCTCGAATTTCTTTGTCATGATCCTACTAAATTCTTCACATGTAGATTCGTTAGTAGACCCAAATATAATATCATCAACATAAATTTGGCATACAAACAAATCATTGTCAAGAGTTTTAGTAAATAGAGTAGGATCGGCTTTTCCGACTTTGAAGCCATTAGCAATAAGGAAATCTCTTAGGCATTCATACCATGCTCTTGGGGCTTGCTTGAGCCCATAAAGCGCCTTAGAGAGCCTATAGACATGGTTAGGATACTCACTGTCTTCAAAGCCAGGAGGTTGCTCAACATAGACCTCTTCCTTGATTGGTCCGTTGAGGAAAGCACTTTTCACGTCCATTTTGTAAAGCTTAAAGCCATGGTAAGTAGCATAGGCTAATAATATACAAATTGACTCAAGCCTAGCTACGGGTGCATAGGTTTCACCGAAATCCAAACCTTTGACTTGGGAGTATCCCTTGGCCACAAGTCGGGCTTTGTTCCTTGTCACCACACCATGCTCGCCTTGCTTGTTGCGGAACACCCACTTGGTTCCTACAATATTTTGATTAGGACATGGAACCAAATGCCATACCTCATTCCTAGTGAAGTTGTTGAGCTCCTCTTGCATCGCCACCACCCAATCCGAATCTTGTAGTGCTTCCTCTACCCTGTGTGGCTCAATAGAGGAAACAAAAGAGTAATGCTCACAAAAATGTGCAACACGAGATCTAGTGGTTACCCCCTTATGGATGTCGCCGAGGATGGTGTCGACGGGGTGATCTCGTTGGATTGCTTGGTGGACTCTTGGGTGTGGCGGTCTTGGTTCTTCATCCTCCTTGTCTTGATCATTTGCATCTCCCCCTGATTATTGCCGTCATCTTGAGGAGGCTCATCCTCTTGATCTTTTCTTCATCAACTTGAACCTCATCCTCATTTTGAGTTGGTGGAGATGCTTGCTTGGAGGAGGATGGTTGATCTTGTGCATTTGAAGGTTCTTCGGATTCCTTAGGACACACATCCCCAATGGACATGTTCCTTAGCGCGATGCACGGAGCCTCTTCATCACCTATCTCATCAAGATCAACTTGCTCTACTTGAGAGCCGTTAGTCTCATCAAACACAACGTCACAAGAAACTTCAACTAGTCCTGATGACTTGTTAAAGACTCTATATGCCCTTGTATTTGAATCATATCCTAATAAAAAGCCTTCTACTGTCTTAGGAGCATATTTAGATTTTCTACCTCTTTTAACAAGAATAAAGCATTTGCTACCAAAGACTCCAAAATATGAAATATTGGGCTTTTTACCGGTTAGGAGTTCGTATGATGTCTTCTTGAGAATTCAGTGTAGATACAACCGGTTGATGGCATAGCAGGCGGTGTTGACTGCCTCGGCCCAAAATCGATCCGAAGTCTTGTACTCATCAAGCATGGTTCTTGCCATGTCCAATAGAGTTCTATCTTCCTCTCTACTACACCATTTTGTTGTGGGGTGTAGGGAGAAGAGAACTCATGCTTGATGCCCTCCTCCTCAAGGAAGCCTTCAATTTGAGAGTTCTTGAACTCCGTCCCGTTGTCGCTTCTAATTTTCTTGATGCTTAAGCCGAACTCGTTTTGAGCCTGTCTCAAGAATCCCTTTAAGGTTTCTTGGGTATGAGATTTTTCCTGCAAAAAGAACACCCAAGTGAAGCGAGAATAATCATCCACAATAACTAGACAGTACTTACTCCCGTCGATGCTTATGTAAGCGATCGGGCCGAATAAATCCATGTGTAGGAGCTCCAGTGGCCTGTCAGTCGTCATGATGTTCTTGTGTGGATGATGAAACCCAACTTGCTTCCCTGCTTGGCATGCGCTACAGATCCTGTCTTTCTCAAAATGAACATTTGTTAATCCTAAAATGTGCTCTCCCTAGAAGCTTATGAAGATTCTTCATCCCATCATGGCTAGTCGGCGGTGCCAAAGCCAACCCATGTTAGTCTTAGCAATTAAGCAAGTGTCGAGTTCAGCTCTATCAAAATCTACCAAGTATAGCTGACCCTCTAACACTCCCTTAAATGTTATTGAATCATCACTTCTTCTAAAGACAGTGACACCTATATCAGTAAAAAGACAGTTGTAGCCCATTTGACATAATTGAGATACGGAAAGTAAATTGTAATCTAAAGAATCTACAAGAAAAACATTGGAAATGGAATGGTCAGGTGAAATAGCAATTTTACCCAATCCTTTGACCAAACCTTGGTTTCCATCCCCGAATGTGATAGCTCGTTGGGGATCTTGGTTTTTCTCGTAGGAGGAGAACATCTTCTTCTCCCTGTCATGTGGTTTGTGCATCCGCTGTCAATGATTCAACTTGAGCCCCCGGATGCATAAACCTACAAAACAAGTTTAGTTCTTGACTTTAGGTACCCAAATGGTTTTGGGTCCTTTGGCATTAGACACAAGAACTTTGGGTACCCAAACACAAGTCTTTGATCCCTTGTGCTTGCCCCCAACATACTTGGCAACTACCTTGCCAGATTTGTTAGTCAAGACATAAGAAGCATCAAAAGTTTTAAATGAAATGCTATGGTCATTTGATGCACAAGGAGTTTTCTTCTTAGGCAACTTAGCATGGGTTGGTTGCCTAGAACTAGATGTCTCACCCTTATACATAAAAGCATGGTTAGGGCCAGAGTGAGACTTCCTAGAATGAATTCTCCTAATTTTGCTCTCGGGATAACCGGCAGGGTACAAAATGTAACTCTCGTTATCCTGAGGCATGGGAGCCTTGCCCTTAACAAAGTTGGACAATTTCTTAGGAGGGCATTAAGTTTGACATTGCCTCCCTGTTGGAAGCCAATGCCATCCTTGATGCCAGGGCGTCTCCCACTATAAAGCATACTACGAGCAAATTTAAATTTTTCATTTTCATGTTCATGCTCGGCAATTTTAGCATCTAATTTTGCTATATGACTATTTTGTTGCTTAATTAAGACCATATGATCATGAATAGCATCAATATCAACATCTCTACATCTAGTGCAAATAGAAACATGCTCAATGGTAGATGTAGAGGGTTTGCAAGATTTTAATTCTACAACCTTAGCATGTAATATATCATTTTCACTTCTAAGGTTAGAAATAGTAACATTGCAAACATCAAAATCTTTAACCTTAGCAAGCAATTTTTCATTTTCATTCCTAAGGCTAGTAAGAGAAATGTTCAATTCTTCAATCTTAGCAAGCAAATCAACATTATCATTTCTAGGATTGGAAATTGAAACATCACAAGCATTTGAATCAACCTTAGCAATAAGTTTAGCATTGTCATTTCTAAGGTTGTCAATAGTTTCATGGCAAGTGCTTAGCTCACTAGAGAGTTTTTCACAATTTTCTACTTCTAGAGCGTAAGCATTTTTAACCTTAACATGCTTCTTATTTTCTTTAATAAGGAAGTCCTCTTGGGTGTCCAAGAGATCATACTTCTCATGAATGGCACTAATCAATTCATTTAATTTTTCTTTTTGTTGCATGTTTAGGTTGGCAAAAAGAATGCGTAAGTTATCCTCCTCATTGCTAGCATCATCCTCATCACTAGAGGTTTCATATTTAGTGGAGGATCTTGATTTTACCTTTTTCTTTTTGCCGTCCTTTGCCATGAGGCACTTGTGGCCGACGTTGGGGAAGAGAAGTCCCTTGGTGACGGCGATGTTGGCGGCGTCCTCGTCGGAGGAGGAGTCGGTGGAGCTCTCGTCGGAGTCCCACTCGCGGCACATATGGGCATCGCCGCCCTTTTTCTTGTAGTGCCTCTTCTTCTCCTTTCTTCTCCCCTTCTTGTCGTCGCCCTATCACTATCACTAGATAGTGGACATTTAGCAATAAAATGACCGGGCTTACCACATTTGTAGCAAACTTTCTTGGAGCGGGGCTTGTAATCTTTCTCCCTCCTTTGCTTGAGGATTTGGTGAAAACTCTTGATGATGAGCGTCATTTCCTCGTTGTCGAGCTTGGAGGCGTCGATGGGTGTTCTACTCGATGTAGACTCCTCCTTCTTCTCCATCGCCTTAAATGCGACCGGTTGAGCTTCGGACGTGGAGGGACCGTCAAGCTCGTTGATCTTCTTTGAGCCTTTGATCATCAATTCAAAGCTCACAAAATTTTCCGATTACTTCCTCGGGAGTCATTAGTGTATATCTAGGATTACCACGAATTAATTGAACTTGAGTAGGGTTAAGGAAAACAAGTGATCTAAGAATAACCTTAACCACTTCGTGGTCATCCCATTTTTTGCTCCCGAGGTTGTGCACTTGGTTCACCAAGATCTTGAGCCGGTTGTACATATCTTGTGGCTCCTCCCCTTGGCGAAGACGGAAGCGACCGAGCTCCCCCTCGATCGTTTCCCGCTTGGTGATCTTGGTCACCTCGTCTCTTTCATGCGCGGTCTTTAGCACGTCCCAAATCTCTTTAGCACTCTTTAACCCTTGTACCTTATTATACTCCTCTCGACTTAGAGAGGCGAGGAGTATAGTTGTGGCTTGGGAGTTAAAGTGTTGGATTTGGGCCACTTCATCCTCATCATAATCTTCATCCCCTACGGATGGTACTTATACACCAAACTCAACAACATCCCATATACTTTTGTGGAGTGAGGTTAGGTGATATCGCACCATATCACTCCACCTAGCATAATCTTCACCATCAAACGTTGGTGGTTTGCCTAATGGGACGGAAAGTAAAGGCGTATGTTTAGGAATGCGAGGATAGCGTAAGGGGATCTTACTAAACTTCTTGCGCTCATGGCGCTTAGAAGTAATGGACGGCGCGTCGGAGCCGGATGTGGAAGGCGATGAAGTATCGGTCTCGTAGTAGACCACCTTCCTCATCTTATTTTTCTTGTCGCCACTCCGATGCGACTTGTGGGAAGAGGATTTCTTCTCCCCTTCCTTTGTTGCGGGACTCTTCCGATGAAGCCTTCCCGTGGCTTGTAGTGGGCTTATCGCCGGTCTCCATCTCCTTCTTGGCATGATCTCCCGACATCACTTCGAGCGGTTAGGCTCTAATGAAGCACCGGGCTTTGATACCAATGAAAGTCGCCTAGA